>APFE031747122.1:35944-50061 GCA_000404065.3 Pinus taeda
CACCTCCCAGATCACTATCCAATGTGCTCAATACATCTGGATGGAAGAAGTAAACTAGCTTGCCCCCCATTCCTTCTTTAATTCTAAATTTTCAACTACAATATCCACAACTGCTTGGTCAATTCTGGCGCGACAGCTAATGTCATGCCATTCTCCATTGCTAAGAAGATCAATGCATGATGGAGCGAAATATCTTCCAGAATCATCCAACTTGATAGAACATCCATACTAGCCATTGGTAAACTACGAGACATGATCATCCGACTATCCCATGATAGTCGAGTCTACCAGTGCATCAACATAATTTTTTTTGACATACCAGAAGCGTATGGTCTGCTTCTCAGCAAAGACTAGTCCAACAAACTAGATGGATACTTTTCTAGAGAGTAGTCTCATATGTGGCTTTCGTACAAGGGCAGATGCAACCAAATCTGGGTGTTATCTAAGAGACATATGAAACACAATGTAACTCCCATTAACGACAAGAATGAACCATTGGCCTTCGTAGAACTCATGTTTGGAAATGACCTCCTGGAAAAGACATTGGAGTGTTATCCTACACGGCCAGATCCAACCTGATAAGAAAACCAGTTGGGATTCCTTCCTTACCCAATTGAGGATAATGAAACTTGTACATTTTGGTTTTCTAATAGTAGAAGTAGTAGCAAAAATGACAGTAGAAGTAGTACTAGCATGCCAAATGGTTCATGTACCAAAACGTTATGGGCCATGAGCCTTAACACATCAGGAACACATGATGGCTTAAGGACCGAGTGTATCTCAGTCACCCAAAGAAATGGACCATGCATGATTTCAAGCTTTTTGAAGTTTAGAGCCACAAACAATGATGATGAATCACTCAAGCTAAACACATGAAGGACCAACACTATGAATGGACAAAGAAACCTGGGAATCTACCATGATTTAAAGATGACCAACCTCGGTACAATCTACAGACTGTAGCAACAACAAATCATTTCCCACTTGATCGAACAATACTGGGATGGGTCTACACGAGTAGATGGTGACTTGAATACCCACTACATGCAAGCCATCCAACATGAGATTCCAGGTAAAGGAGGAGACAAGCCATTGCAGGAAAGAACATGTAACACATACATGTTGTTTTTACTCCTTTCACCGAAAATATTGACTAACATTTTAATTGTTTCGATTACTTGCGAAGTTTTTCATCATACTTGGTTTGCTAATTTAAATCCTATATGTAAGAAATTTTGGAAGATCCCCTTACGCATGGACTTCAAAAACTTAAACCCTTCCCAGAATAAAAATAACTACCTCATGCCATCATCCGAGCCCATGCTGCACATAGTACCTAAAATAGTGGTGTTGTCTTCACTTGAAGGTCTTATGGAATGCCACCAAGTTCTGCTACTGGAGCCGATGGACCAGCACTAGTCCATGAGAGACTTGGCTCACACATGTATCATTTGCAATCACTTGACGGGAGGATTGATAATATTCCTATCAATGCCCAAGTCCTCAAACATTTGTTCAGTAGGTCGGGTCGCGATCATGACATGTACATATTCTGCTTGCTACTTGTTGTTTCATTCGATCCGTTTTGCTTATTATCTTTGATTTTTCTTTGTTTGATTATGTTTACTATTTTTGTTCACGTGCATTTTTTTTGTTTAATATATTGCTATTTTTGTTTCTAGAAATAAGTGTTTCCAACTACTACGTTCTGGCTTTTGAATAGAGTATGTGGCTGAAATTTAAAGAGACTTGTGACACAACAGCACTTGGCTAGTCTTGTGTCCGTTTTCTCTGTGCTTGGTTACAACCTTCGGTCAATGAGGTACTGAAAGAAAATACAAACCATCTATAATGGAATTTTTTCTCCAACCTTGAACCTGTGTCCACACTAAGAAGCCCCATGCATGTACTCAGCCTTCTGCTCTATGTGTTTAAGCTAATCCAACTAGTAGAAATGAAGAAGGAGAAAATATAAACGAGCAAACCTATGTCAGAGGTCTTACATGCTTCTCTAAAGGAAGAACCTCTTCTAATCTCAATAAGTTGGGATCCCTCTTCCGCCAAAAGAATAAATAAATGCTTATGTAGAGGCCTCTTGAAAAATACAAAGGTGTAAGAAGAGAAAGGCTTCCTTTGCAGAGAGGTGAAGCATGCAACTCCACCGGGGTACTGACCAGGTTTGCTGGCAGTGGAACAATGTGTGTGTTCTTGTGTGACTCCACTGGGGTATTATCCAAACCTGCTGGCAGCGGAGCAACACCATAGATGAAAACTTATACTCTAAAAATCTTCAACTCGTGAGCCAAACTACCCTTCCCAGATTCGAAAAACTGATATCTAAGGTAATCCTTTGACTGTGTTTGACTGAGTTGGCAAAGGGTGAACCGTGTATGTCCATGAGGTAAGTAAGTAAACTGAACTAACTTGCATAGTGATTCAATACTTCCCGAAGTACCAAGGCCCCATGCTAACAATGAATCGAAATAGAGAAACTAGAGTTCTACAAGTGTGTCTTCAAGTGTTATAGCAGCTACAACCACCCTCCAAAATTTTGGCCTACACCAATTTCAAAGCGTCCCTTGAAGAGTTTCACCTAATGACTACACACACTCGGGTCACTCTGTGAGCTCATGTGAGTCTTTACATTCATCTTGTTGTCTACTACACTCAAGTCTCTGCATGTTGATGTCTAACTCACACTTGCGACTGTGTTATGGTCATGCTCAAAGCTTTTGCTTCGTATGTGTTTGTAATTTTCACCATGAAAGCATCTGTCGCAATCACACAGGAAGTCACAATCACCATCATGCAAGCGTGGTATCGATCATGAACGATTAATCATGAGTGTCACACTTATCACTTGCACCGTCGGTCAGTCATGTTGAACATGTGTGTTTGGATGGTCTGGTCTATTATCACTCAGGTTGTTCCCTGGCTCTAGGAGGGACTACGGCCGAGGTAACCACTAACCAATCTTTCAGCTGCAGATCCTAGCCAATCTGCAACTAGAGAGGGCTCTCTCTTTGTGATTTAGATTTTTTGATTGTATATTAGGCTAGTTATGAGATACAAGTTTTTTTTGGTGTTTGGAAGATGACATTCAGTAGAACAAGGCAGTAAGTTGAGAGAAGTTCAGACCATTGGGTTGATGGAGTCTAATGTGGTAAACTTCTGGTTATAGTTTCTTTGGCAATGGAAGATTGCAGAGCCGGATAGTTAAACATAGAACAATATTTCAAGCTGAAAGTAGGATAGAATGAAGTTACGGAATGAAAGGCAATCAAGAATATTTCATTATATTAACAGAGGGAAATTGTGTAAACATTAGCAGGGAGCAATTGAGAATTCCTTGGTGATGTTTAATGTGTAAGAACCAAGGAGACAAGAGCACTTAAGAATTCTTGCCTATGATGGTCCTATGGAAAACATAGAAAACTACAAGAACTAAACACAGAGTATAGACAGTAAATTATGGGTTATCCTTTCTTCCTGTAACTTAGAACATGGTATTCATATGATAAATAAATTACGAATATAGTAACTCAAGAGTAAGGGAAGCTTATTGATCCATGCATCAACACAAGAATTCTGCAGCACATCCTTTAGCCATTGATTCCACAACCAACAAATTCACCAACACAGCATCCCGCAATTTTATTTGAGAAGAGTTCTCAAAATTTACAGAGCATGTCCATAATGATATTCATCAGCCAACAATAATACATCTATTTTGAAATTATTTATAAGAAGTTTACAAAATATCTCGTAGGGAAATATCTAGACATAAATTTATCCATCTACTCTGGCAGAAGCAATAACTAATGTGGAAAAAACTGCGCAGCAATAACTGAGGAAATAAATATGCAGTACTGGCTGCTATAGATGTCCTGCTTGTTCTTGACTTTTTGACTCTGATTGTCAGTTAATGACCACTTCCGTGATGTGCGTTTCTGTTGTGTTGTCTTTTGCCACCTGTGTCTGAGCCTGTTTGATCTTTTGGCACGAATCTTCTTCCTCAGCTGATTTGATTTTTTCAGATATTACCTTTTAATTTGTAATGCTATTAATTTACAAAAAAGGAGAACTTAACTTATTTTGGTAAAACCTCCAGCATGCTCTCCCACCACTAATCTGTTGGTAATTGATGCTTTCTTATTTTGATTAGTGCTTCATCAGCTTCAATGTACCTGTAATAGTTTGGCTGGAAATCAAAAAGATGTGCAACCTCATGCTCAATGAAGAACAAACCTTCCAAATTATCATACAAACTTTGCCCTGTGGGAGGGACTGTCTCTTTTGTGTTGTAATCTAATTTTGCACATAGGTATTTAGCCTATGAGCATATTGTTCTTGCTTTAACAACTTCCCACTGCTAGTAACCAAGCTAGGCAAACCTTTGCATTGTAACATTGAAAATTTATGTCTGAAGGCTTCAACATCTGCCTGCATTTCCTGGCATTTTCTTTCTATTGTCTGAAAAAAATTTCTAATAGTTAGCACCTTCTTGACTCTTAAAATAGTCTCTGTCCTGTTGTGAATGTCCAGAGATGCTAACTGTTCACTGGTATGAGTGTTCAAAAAGTGAATCATTTGATTGGCTTGCTCAGGTTTATTGGCCAATAATACTCTGGCCTTTTGAGTTTCATACTGAGCCAATTCTATCAACTCTATCTGATCAAAAATGGTTTGTATTGCTGTCCACTGATCAACAATAGCTTGGCTGATTTTATCCCACAAAATAGTCTTTATTTCTGTCAGGGTTCTATGGAGAGTGAGGTCCTTCTCTAAGGCCTTTATTTTAATCTCTAGGGCCTTTACTTCCCTGGTTTTCTCTGCAACAATCATCTTTGACTTGTCATAACTAACCTCAATTTTGGCTAGTTTTTCCTTGGTCTCCTTGAGTTCTACGATCTGGGTCTCCAAGGCTCTTATCTCTTTCATCATTTCCTCCATTCTTAAACTGGCCTCTTTTAGTGCAGTTGTTGTAGCTGCTGTTGAAGTTGAGGGACCTGCTGTGGAGGCTGTATCCAGGGGAGGTGTTGTTGTAGTGACTGCTGGAGGAGGAGTTGAGATAATTGGAGCTGTTTGGGATGGCCGAGAGGACACCTCTGGCTGTTTTCCTTGTAGAGCTTCTTCCAATGCTTTTTCTGTGTCCAACAGTGTTTGGTTCATCCTCATGAGTAAGCTAGCCACATCCTCTTCTTCCTTTTGCTATGCCACCTCTGTGGTTTGAGGATGTATGGTAGCTGGCAGCTTCAATTGTCTTCTCAGAGCTGCTATGTCCTCCTCCTTTTTCCTTATTAAGGCCTTTGCACCTTTGGGATCCTTGGGATCATGTCCCAACTCTATAATGATATCTTCCAAGGATTTTATTCTATTATCCTTGGCCAATGAGGAGGCTTTCTCTAGCTCTAATTGGGCAGAAGTGTTATACAATGAATTTTGTAATCTATGGGCCATTAGAGCTTTATCTGCTAAGGTGGAGTATACCATTTCTCCAGCCTGTTTATGCAACTCAATCTGGTCTATTGGATGGATGTCTTTGGGAAGAACTTCCAGATTGGTTCTAATATAATTTGCAGCTGACTGTGGCTACTGTACAGTGGATCTGAAGTGACTAAGAGTCATCGTCCCTGCTTGGATGTCATAGGATGCCATCAGCGTTTTCTGATCTGTAGGAGCCATTCTTAACAATTGATTGTAAAGCTGAAACCTCACTGGTTCGTTTCTAGCTTTAATTTCAGTGAATTCTCTCTTGATATCTGAGCCCTGCTTGGTCTGCTGCTTGGAGGATGAAACCTCCACACATGGTTGTCTCTCTTGCTCCTGCTGAAAGGAGCTGGCTGATGTTTCCGAAATTGGAGGGATCTGTTGTTCAGAAGTTCCCTCACCCCTGATATTACCTGTTGTTTCTTCAGTAAACTCCTCCTCAGAATAGGGGTTTGGCCTTTGTCTCTTCTCCCCTTGATGATCTGTAGATGTCCCTGTAGGTGTGTCTTCAGGTCTGTCCCTCTTTTTAGCTCTTTCTTCATTGTGAGGTGTTTGTAGTACAGGGGCTTCAGCTGCCTTTATTTGGGTTGAAGGGCCTTGTTCTTGACCCTTTTCCTGATTTGTCGATGGTTGTTCTGCCATTGTACTCTGCTGCTCTGAATGCTGAATTTCTTTGCCTTTCCCTGCAGGTGGAGTGGCTTCTTTAGGTGACTGTTGTGAAGATATAGCAACTGGTGTGCTTGCTCCAATATGTTGAGGCTGTGTGAAGGGGACCTGTGCAAAATAATCCATGTCAATTCTCTTCTCATATTCTTTCATCTCTTTTTCTAATCTTTCTTCTTCAGTAAGCTATTCATCTAGTGTGCCCTCTACCCATTCTTGTTGATTATCATATTGTTCAATGTGAGAGATTGGCTGGTGCACATATCCTGAAATCATGTGTTTGACTCTTCTAAAGCTTATGAAATGTTTAGGGTCATATGGTGCCCAAATGAAGTTTTTTTTCAGCATGAGATCTTCCCTTAGCATCTTATTTGCATCACTCGAGACTTCTTCCCTTTTATTGAAAACAAAAGGACCCAATTGATGTCTAATTTTGAGCTGTGCCTTCTTGTTTTTTCCATGGAAACGAGTCAAATCTGCACTACTGAATTACCTAAAATATTCCAAGGAAAAATGTCTCATGCGGACATATCTTGGCATTTTATAGGGAGGCAACTCACAACCATAAATCTTGATCACTGTGTGGTTTTGGTAGAAGTACCAATCACCAATGTTGTAGCCCCTTGAAAGATGTAAGATTCTTTGCATTTCAGCAGTGAGCCTGCCAGGAGGAGTCATCATCAACAGGCAAGTGGCTGGGTAGATGAACATATCAACAAACTCATAATATGTGTAGGGAGAGAGGTGGACTTCATGGAAAACTGAGCTCCAAAAGATAACAGATCTCCTCTCTCCTTTGGAGTCTAGTTTCTTAAGAGGAACTTTGAAAATATCAGGGTGATAGTACAGCAGCAGATGGTATATGTAAGAGGTATATTTAAATACTCTTTCTCTCTCCAACATCATGAATTGCTCATGTATTTTGTTTTCTATGAAGGTGGCATAGTCATACATGACAGCAGGGGGCTATTCTGGAGAGAACATGGTCATTAGCACAAACATAGTTTCATCCACAAACTCGCCGGTTTTGCATCCTAGAATGTAGGATATCATATCTACCAGGAGCCTACCTGTTTCATTGAATGAGACTTGATGATAGGGTGGAGGATGATCGGCCTGGCACTGTGGTTGCATGAACAACTGACCTACTCTTGATATTTCTAAACTAGAGAGCTTTGTACCCTTATTAAGCAGGAGTTTCATTGTGAGAGGAGTTTCAGCATTTCATTTATGGATTGAGGAGTAATGTAGAATAGTACAGATCCATCTGGAGTGAGGATTTCTCTTTGTGTGGGATCATAGTTTGCATGGCACAGTTGAATGAAGTCAGGCAATACATTAACTTATGGGAGGTAGTAGATTGGCATACTAGATTCCCAAATTCTCAGGACATCATTGTTATTTCTGTGACTGTTTCTGAATTGACAAATAGTTTTGAGGTGAGACTTGAGGCCCATCATGTCCTTAATCTGGAAGTCCCTGTCTGCTAGAGGTAACCATTCTAAATCCATATGTGGTGCATTCAAGGGAGTAATGTTGAGAGCCACTGGAGCCTTCATACTTTAATTGATTGTGTCTTTTACTAAAATGTATGTTTATAGAACAGTAGAAAGGATAACTGTGGTTTTAAGACTCTTCTCAGGATCTTGTTGACTGAATTTATCTTGTGGTGGCCTTGCAGGGCAGCATTCATGGTATAAAGGTGAACTATGCAAACTGCAGTGAGGGAAAATGGATAGAACTGTAGGGATAGCCTCCCTTTCAAGCTGTTAGGTGAAAAATTCTTAGGGGTAACAGGAAACAACAGTGGATTGGGTTTCTCAGGAAATTATAGAATAAGCTTAGAATTCTGAAGAAACAGGGGAAGAATTCTCCATTGCTGGGAATTTTACACAATTTTAAGAGGTGAAAAGGCGAGCCCGAACTGAAGTTTTGACGGGCGATTTGCAGAGGTTATTGGCAGAATTTTGAGGTTTTCCTCTGTGAATAATGGTTTGATAGTGTTTTTTCAGTATAAGGGTGACAGACAACAATTCTTTCAATTTGAATTTAGCCTTTATAGACGATTTTACTGGAGAATTCATTGAAAACAGGGTTGAAAGGCGACTGTGAGGTAAATACCTGGTTTTCGAGTGCCTGAGGTAAGGTGGAGACTGCAGGCTGAGTTGAAGTGGTGCACTGTGTAGTTGACTGAGCTGGGTGACGAACTGTGCAGCAGCAGAGGCCAACTCATCATAAAATCGCATGCAGGGTTGCGTAGTCAATGAGCTTCAAAAATAAACAAAACAATCACTTTCTAGTGTTTTGTTTTTATAAAAATTTGGACTTTTCGGACCTTTTGGCGCATTTTCGGGATGACATCAGCATGACATTGGTTTGTCCAGTAGTGGAGTATGGAGGGTGACGTGGTCGCTGACACAATTGCTGACTAGGAGGCTGACATGGCAGACACGGCGGCAAGAGGAACAGTGGCGGGTGATGACGTACCGGCTGACGGGGTAGTGACGTGGGCGGAAGGACGAAAGGCGGTAAGCAGTTTCCATCGGACCGCCTTTGGTACGGGGGCGGTCGTTTTCAGCGCCGACCCTATGCAATAGGAGCGCATCGGATGTCCCTGTGTACGAAAGGAAAATCGCCATCCGTCGGGTACTAACGTCCTGTCGTCGAGGTGCGTCCGATATCAATAAGGGTCGTCGGATCTGGTGAGGGAAATCCGATGGTAGATGGGAGGGTAAGTTATCAAAGGTTTAACAGAGCAGTGCACACAATAACCTTTAATTTTTGTAAGGTTTCAGTGGGTTTGAAACATTGGTTTATTTTCTAGATGCGGCGCGGACCCGACATTTTAATTAATCAAAGTTTAATCAAATGGGTTTATTACGCAGGTAAGGTAGGGTATGGCTATTTGTTTGACCTGAGGTCTAACAAATCCCACTACGACACATGGTAGGCTATCATTGGTCCCAGATGGACCAATGGTTCCCAAGGACTATTTGAACCATAGCCATATTAGGCGGGGATGGGATATAGATAGTATTTTTGGGGTGCTTTGCTTTTAATACATAATAGGGGCAGGGAAACATTAAATAGGAGTTATATACTAAGGTTAGGATGTTAATATGACAAGGGATAGGGAGATGCTAAGTTCATAGGGTAAAAACTTAGATTTTTTAGAAGATGAAGGGGAAATGAGATGATCATTTTTACACAAGAAATGTGGCTTGTGTTTACCAAGCAAAGGCAATGTTTTGCTTAGTACCTTGCAAAATGAAATGGATTAGGACTATTGAGCAGATCTCAATATCCTTAGGGGATGTTAGTAAAATTTGTGGGGGAAATGAAAGGGGAAGTTAGTCATGCTCCACTGACCTTGTAGCCACTTTGCCATGATGCTGGTGATACTGTTTAAACTGAACATCACTCTGCTTTCTGCAACCTCATAAGTATCTGCCTACCCAACCTAAAATATCTAACATTTTTTCTTCCTTTGATTTAGTGCATTTGAGCTAGCAAACCCTGGTTTTCCTTTTTTTTCTTTTGACTGCCCTCCTATCTAAAACTATCCTTATTTCAACCAAGGGCTCAGATTGAGCAGTTGGGCCCTTTAATTCTCTATCTAATCTAGTGATCTGCCAAGCTTGAATTGTTTGAGCAAATCTTGTTCTCTATTCTAAGACAATAAATTTAAACATGAACTACCCAGGGTTGCACTGTCTGGCTATTCATCAATTGTGAGAAAATCAGTAATTTTCACTTCACTGTTTGCATGTTTTACCAAGCCACTTTCCCAGTCTTTCTTTGGGATTCCTTTCTTTTCTCTATATCTGAATCTTGATTTTTGATAATATGGAACCTTTACAGCATGGAAAGGATGATCATATTTGGTATTTCCACAGTCAATCATAAGAAATGACACCTATTGGTATAGGAACCTAACAGTGGCTCCACTTGGGGATGGATTTTCCAAAAGAAAAGTCAAGAACAGTAGGTTAGATGGCCTCATTCTCATTTCTTGCTGTGTTTGTAAAACTTCCTTCTGCTGCAAGCTTACCAACTGAACCTTTGTGGTATAAGTGCATTTTCACATATGCTGATATGAATGTAATTGCAGCTCTGTCTTTGGAGGATAATCAGAGTTGTTTGTCATCAAAAATCAATAGAGAACTTTGGAAAAGTAGTATTTGCAAAAATGAACACCAAGGGTGGTATATCTGTTGGCTTCCTTCTCAAAATTTGCGGCATCATATCTCCTATCCTATTGCTGAAATGAACTGCTAAAGTAAACACTTCTTATGTACAAACTACCCTATTCTTGTGTTTTAACAAGGAGGGTCACAATAATGCTTGAGAATTCGCCCATTGACTGGGCCTTCCTGAACTTTTGTGCCATCCAAACTCTTCAAAGAATAGGTGTTGTTTCCTAGTACAACCTGGATAACAAAAGGGCCTCTCCATAGGAAATCAAATTTGCCATGTTTTCCTTTGTCTTCCCTTCTAGAGTCCCATCTTAGCACTTTTTCACCTATGAAGAAGTCTTCAGCTTTTGTTCTTTTGTCAAAATTTTTCTTGAGTTTGTCTTGTAGAATCTGAGTTCTCTAGTATACTTCCTCTCTAGTTTGTTGCAAGTGAATAGTTTGATTGATTCTCCTTTGAATTTCATTGGGTTCTGCTTGTAACTCTTGCAACAATTTGATCATAGGGATTCCCAAGGATGAGGGGAACAAAACCTCCATGCCATAAACCAATTCATATGGGCTGGTTCCAATAGATCTTTTTGTGGTCAATCTATCTTCCCACAGTGCATTTACTAACTTTTTATGCCAATTCTTTTTGTTCTCCTCCAAGACCTTTTTGATGATATTGATCAGGCTTTTATTAGATGACTCTGTTATGCCATTACCTTGAGGGTAATAAGCTGTGGAATGACCTAAGGTGATGTGTTATTTGTGACAAAAACTGATCATTCTTTTGGACTTGAAGGCAAAAACATTGTTTGTAATAATCTTTTATGGACATCCAAATCTGGACAGGATATTGGTTTCTAAGAATTGCATGATGATTGAGTCATTGGCTTGCCTACAAGGGATAGCTTCTATCCATTTGGTAAAGTAATATGTGGTAGTTAAGATCCACTTGTGTTGTCCAGAAGAGGAGGGATGAATTTCTCCAATGAAATCTAAACCCCATTGTTGAAAAGGCCTTTCAGTTGAAATAGGTTTGAGGGGCAAGGGCAACAGCTTCCTCTTGCCTTCAAAGATCTGGCATTTATGGCATGAAACTACAAATTTTATCACATCAGTAAAAAGGGAGGGCTAATAAAAACCAGCTCTTAGAATCTTATCAGCTGTGGATTTCTAGTATAGGTGTCCTCAATAGTCCCCTGCATGAAATTCCTTGATTATTTTGTCAGTTTCATCCTGAATTAGGCAATTAAGCAAAACACCTTCATGATTTTTCCAAAATAAAACATTTTATATAATAAAAAACTTTGAAGCTTTCATTTTCAAGAATCTCTTTTTGGTTCTGGATAACCCTGGAGGAGCTTGCACGTTTAACAATACAAAACATATATCAGTGTACCAAGGTGATTGTAAAAAGGCTTGATTGATCTGTGGAGTTGCCATCTCTTGTTCGTTATCCAGTTCATTGATGTCAAGGGCTTGAAAGTTGGTTTCAGTCATTAATTTGGCTAACCCTTGTCCTTTTATGAGTTTTGTTGGCTTGATCTCAATGTCATACTCTACAATGTTGGCTATCCATTTGCCCCTTTTACCTTCAATTCCTTCTTGAGTAAGAATATCTTTGACCACTGCATTTGGAACATAGGCAATTATACGAGAGTACAAGATATAAATTCTGAAATCCTTTATGGCTTTCACAAGAGCATAGGCTTGCTTCTCCATGATTTGGTATTTGAGTGGGGCATCTCTAAGTGTCTTGCTGAAGAAAGCAATGGGATTCTCACATCCTAGATCATGTTTTTGTAATAGGACTGTAGTAATAGTATGCTCAGATGCAAAGGAAAAGATTATAAAATCTTTATCAAACCTGGGACTTGTAAGAACAAGTGTCCTTGTCAAAGCTATTTTGATTTCCTCAAAGGCTTGTTTAGCTTCTATTGTCCATTTTACTTTAGAATCTTTCTTCAGCATATTTTTCAACAGTCTAATGAGCTCGGCCAGATTGGGAATGAATCTTCTTAGAAAATTAATTTTCCCTAGAAAGGCTTGTAATTATTTTATGTTTCTTGGGTGAGGGACTTGAAGGATGGCCTATATTCTGTCTGGATCTATTCTTATTCCGTCTTTAGAAATTATGCAACCTAGGAGTTTTCCTTCTTCCAATCCAAATAATGATTTCTTTGGGTTCAATGACATGCCATATTTTCTACAAATTAGGAACACTCGACTTAAATGATCTAAATGTTCTTGGTCTGATTTTGAAAAAGCAGTGAGGTCATCAAGGTATATGACTAAAAAGCCATGGATCTCTTTAGCAAAGGCTATGTACATCGCTCTCTGAAATTTGGCCCCTGCATTTTTTAGTCCAAGAGGGATCTTCACATATTTAAAGGTTCCCCAAGGTGTTGTAAAGGCAGTTTTATCTTGGTCATCTAGGTGGACTAAAATCTGATTAAATCCTGAGAATCCATCTAGCAATGAGATCCTTGAAGCGCCCACTACCCTTTGTAAAATGTGATCCATCTTGGGTAAGGGGTAGTGGTCTTTGAGAGAGACGTTATTCAAATTTCTCAGGTCAACAAAAAGCCTTATCTCTCCATTTTTCTTTCTAGTGGGCACTAGATTTGAAATCCATTCAGAAAACCTAATGGGTTCAATTATTCCAGCTTGATACATTCTTACGACTTCTTTTTCAATTAGGCAAAGGAGGACTGGATTAATCCTCCTCAGCTTTTGTTTAAAAGGTTTCTGGTTCTCTTTCAAGGGTATTGTATGTTGGATAACAGATGTGTCATAGGATTTTAAATCCTCATAGCTCCATGCAAAGACATCTTGGAACTTAGTAAACAACTTAATGTATTTGACCTTTTGGTCAGGAGGCAATGTTTTGGAGAGTTTTATCATTTTGGGATTTTCTGTGGTCCCAATGTTGCAGTCTTCAATCTCCGCATTTAATGGTTTCATTTTTGGTCTTCTGGGAGTGTCATTTGAATCAAATATATCTTCTAAATGAGTTAGGCCTATGGGTAGGACATTGTCCTTGAGCTGAATTACTTCAGATTCTTCCCTAATGATTTCATCAAAGTTCATTTGTTTGAGTTCTTGCAGTTTTCTGTGATTAAAAGTTGTTGGATTCAAAATCAAATTTGTTGCTTCAGCTGATATATTTGGCTCAACCTTGTTAATTTGGTGTTGATCATCAATAGTGCTTGTGTCTATGTTTATGCTTGAAAATTCTTCTTTTAAAGTGAGGAAGTTATTGATTTGGGTATCATTCTCAAATACTTGCCAGTTTTTCACATTATCTAGGACATCAGGTCTGTGTTTGATCTCAGCAGTGAAGTGATGATTGGGCTCAAAAGGCAGCTTAGAAGTGCTGGCAAAGGTTGCCAAACTATGTGCATGCAGGTTGTGTTTTCTTGGAATTTTAGTGAGTTGTGACTCCAAGAAGGTGTTTAGTATTTCCATAGCTGCACCTCTATAAGCCCTTAGCCTAGGATCATTGGTAACAAAGTTTCCCTTTATCTGTTGTATTATCAAATCTGAGTCTCCTAGGATTGAAATCTTGGTGACCCCTAGACTTATAATTAATTTGAGCCCCAACAAAAGGGCTTCATATTCGGCCATATTGTTTGTGCATTTGAAATTTAGCCTATATGCATGACCCTGAGCATGGTTATTTTGTATGTTGTGTATCCAAATCCCTGCTCCTGCTCCTAATTTATTTACTGATCCATCAAACTCTAAGTACCATAAGATTTCTTGGTCAGCACTAGTCTCAGG
>APFE031747122.1:54108-68179 GCA_000404065.3 Pinus taeda
TGATTGCCCTTTTTTAACAATTTTTCCATCCTATGCGAGCTTATGATAGAGGGGGCTCCCGCCTGGAGTCCTCGGAGGGATGTGTGTGGTCGTTCTGCTTAAAACTCATATACAAGTCCTGGAAATCCATTGTGATTGGCCCAAGAGTGTGGAGCCAGTCAGCGCCGAGGACAATGTCACAACCCCCATGTGTATGGCAAACATGTGGGTTTTCAACTGATAATCCCCCATTTGAAGTTTGACATTTTCACAACGGCCTTCACATTTCATTGTGCCTCCATCCACAATTTTAACTTGGAAGTTAGAAACTGCTCGTACAAAACAATGCACTGCTTCTGCGACTTTTTGATGGATGAAATTATGTGTACTTCCACTACCAATCAAGACTACTAATGGGCGATGTTTAATAAAACCTCTGATTTTGAGAATTTGAGGGGAAGAAATCCCTTCCAAAGCATGCAACGAAATAACTGGTTCGTCAGAGACATTGTCCTTTTGGTTGTCTTCTTCTGGCGGCTCATGTTCCTCCAGTGGTGGATCTTCCTCTGTTGAGCTATAGTTAGTGGCATCAATTTGAAAAAATTTGGGCTCCTTGCATTTATGACCTGGGGAGTATTTTTCATCACAATAGTAACATAGGCCTTGCTTTCTTCTTTTGGCTATTTCCGCAGGTGACACCTTTTGGACCTTAAGTGTTTGAGTCGTGTTGTAAGCCTGTGGGGGGTGACCTGTAGCGGAGAAATTTGGGCGACTGTATTGGGCTGCTAATTCACGTTCCACGTTACGAGCTACCTTTCAAGCCTCCGTCCATGTGGGAGGGTGGTGTAGTAGGACTTGGGCTTTGATAGCTTCTTTAAGACCACTGATAAAACATTCCGTGTAGAACACATCTGAGAGACCCCAAATGCGGAAGGCTAAGGCTTCAAAAGTTGTAATATATTCATCCACTGTACCAGTCTGTCAGAGCTTAGTAAGACGACCCAAAAAATATGATTCCTGGTCAAAGCGGTCTTGAAGAGCTTTGGTGAATTTGGGCCAAGTCCTAAAAGGTCCAGTGCAATGTTGCTGCCATTCCCACCATTGCCACCTTTCATTGTCCAAGTACATGCTCCCCAACATAAGTTGAGTCTCATCATTGAAGATGTGATTTAGTTTGAAATACTGCTCCATTTGTGTTATCCATGCCGACAGGTGAGAACCGTCAAATTTATGCATATTCAACTTGGGAGGTCGCTAAGTGGGTTGTGGGTGGGTGTGCCAGATGTGAAGAGAGTGGCTAGACTCACCCTCATTGTGTTCATGGCCATTATAAGCCTCCTCGTGGGCTTTCTCCTTGCCCTTCGAGACTATTTTCTCGACCATGCTACATAGTATGGTAAGCTGAATGTGGAGGTTTTGCACTGATTCTTCAAGTTTTTCCATCCTTTCATTAGCCATCGCTTGAGCTCTAGTTTCTACCATACACCAACCAGATTTTTTGAAAATTGGGACCGCCTAAAAAAAATTTCACTAAGAAGTGAATGGTACCACCGTGCTCAGCTCGTCATCCTAATTCTAATGAGCTAGATCACCAATAAGCGCCCTGAAAGATCTCAGACTTTTTTTTTTTTTTTGAAAACTCCTAAAGGAGTTTTACTCCTTCCTTATCAATACTGCAGTGGCCAAATCCTCAAAATGTCAATGCGGCCAAAAGTCCTTCGAAAATTATACCCCAGTATAGGAACCCTTCACAATGACTCTGATCTGGTGGATTTGATAAATCTAAAAGGCAGATTGGGACTTATGTCTGCTGTTGCTGCACCCCTTTGCACAAGCGAATCTGGAAGAGATGATGTGTGATCCCCTGATAGAAAAGGGAACTATGGTCTTGAGGAGTGTCAGGTGCTACAGATTGCGATATACATAAGGGTCTGGCAGTAGTACTTGGCCCAATGTTTTAGGGCTCTAACTAAGGAGGATCGACCATACCCTTATCCGTACAGCCTGACTACCCTATCGTACGGGCGAGTAATCTCTCCGAGTGTTGTTCTCGGTGTACTGTAGCTACGAGACAGCCAACAGTTTATTTATGGCGAGGTTTCAAGGGAGCCTAGGGGGCTTCCGATATACCCGGAGGGTACGTGGAAGACAGTCCATGCACGGTTCTTTCTAATGCGCTACTACTCGAAGGGGTACCCACAGGGGTTACAAGGGAGTCCAACAGATGTGACCACATCTTGTATTTCCTGCGTGCATGCCACCCCAAATCCGCAGGTTTATGCGCTCAACGACAGATCTCGTGGTTTAAAGACTCCAGAACACGTCTCTAGCCAAAAAAAAAAAAAAAAATTGCTAAGAAATGGAGATCCCACCGGCCCTGGAAAGTGATCTGATACCACTTGTTATGCTCTTAACCTGCAACATAATAGCAATGATTTTATTATTCAGAGAGTAATGTTCACTTGCCTCTTCGAGGGGGCAACCTCCAATAGAGTAGAGCTCGATTACAAAATAAGATGCGATGCTCCTCGCAGGGAGTCTCTATCCTTTATATATGACTCATACATGCAATACCACGGGCCAATACCGTGGTATTAATAATACCATCTATCTAATACTACGGCCCATTTGCAACTAACTGTGGTTCCGTTATTAATTGCGGATTAACCACTTACAATTATTAATATGGGCTTTATTGACTCTTGACTATGACGTGATCCCATTACATAAATAAGGGGGTTAGGGTGGGACCCTAACAGTTTGAACTTTGTAGCTGGTTTGATATGTCTGGTTCACTTGTTACTTCAATCATATCAACAATTTTTTGGTGCTAGTCACTAGATTGTTCGTTTATGTTCATTGTCGGTGTTGTTTCTAGGAGTTTGGCCTTAGCTTTGGAGCACATTTCAGCATTGTATAAGATAAATGAATCCATGTCAGAGTGTATCGAATAGATGGGGAAGTTTTGGGGCTTCTCTTGACTGCTAACCACATATTTCATCAATGTTTCCCGGTACAATCTTTTTGGGTGGCCAAATACTGAAATGGTGGCATATGACATATCTAGTTGCAAAGATCCTTGAAGTTTTGCACCCCAAGATCTAGATAATAGCATACCATATTTAGGTGGGATATCAGCTACCACCACATCCATTAGGATTGTTTTAGCTGGATATTGGACCAAAGATACACAAAGTTCTTTGATTAGGCCTAGAAACCTGACTTGGCTAGAATCAAATAAGAATAGGTCCTTGTATGGCCTTGTGATATCTAGGTCTAGCTTTTCCATCACTGACTTAGGCATTAGATTATGGGAAGCACCTGAATCAAACATTGCATTATGTAACACTTTTTCATGAATGTTTAAGCTCACATAGAATGGAGGAACTCCTCCATCTACTATCTTACCATTGATTTTAGGACCAAAAAACAGTTCTGGTTGATCATCTAGGACATTGACTGCATCCCTATTTTCAGATATTTGAAGTGACGTATTAATCTGTTCCCTGTAGACTTCATGTTTAGCCAGTTCTGACAATGGCATGGCTATTTTTATCTTACCTATTTTTGTTTCTAAGTTGAAAGGTTTTTCCACTTGCACTCTTGTATTGTGGACAACAGACTTTTCCTTTTCTGTTGTGTTTTCCAAGTTCTTTTCTTTATCATGATTGCTGTAAGGAACTGCCTCTACTTTGGAGTTTACTACAACAGATCTCTTTACAGTTTCTTTTGGAAAAGAGGAAGAAGATGGGTTAGCGTTTGATGGTTCTAGGTCTGAAATATCTTCTATGATGGGCTCTTTTGGGTTGAGGTCTGTCTCAGCTGTGAATTCTGTGAGCAGAGAAGCATCTTTAGTTATCTTGGGTTGTTTGGTATCTTTCAGTTTGGTGGCTTCAAGTACATTTATTATCCTACTTCTCAATTTATATTGTTTGTGAACCTCATAGACTGCTGCATCATAGCCTTCTTTAAAATCAAATGATTCTCCAGACTTGGTTTGAAATTGATTTAAATTATGAGCCTCCTAATCCTCCTGTGTCAGGAAAATTTGTTGATCACCCTTTAAACCCATTAGATTAATTTGTGTGTCCTCTGCAGGCTCACTTGAGGTTGAGGCTTCAGCATAATTCTCTTGAAATGGGGGTTTGATGTTCTGATCAGGACCAGTCCTTCCAGCAGTAGGGTTTTGATTCTTTCTAAAGTTTGGGATTCTTGTTGACTTACTTGGTTGCCCTTCCCACGATGATTTCCTTTCAACGGTCTCCACTCTATCTCCTAATCTGTCCATTCCTTTAATTATTGCATCTAAATTTTGCTCAAATGCTGAAGGTTCTTATCTAAAAGTTGTTCTCCTTTCAGTTCTAGCCAGGTTTCATTTGGGAATCAAGTTTTCTTCTACACTAACAGCTACATTCTACATGTCTGCTAGGCTTAATGGGGCTCTTTCTCTCAGCTGATATGCCATGTCTGAATCAAATCCATCAGGGAATTTGAACAAGGCTAAGTCAGGAGGAGGTCTGAGCTTCTGAGGAATGGCACTATAGACATTATTGAATCTTGCACAATAGTCTTGAATGGTTTCTTGTGGGCCCCTTTTCAAATTGTCATATTCAGTTAAAATATGTAAAGGGTCTTTTTTCTTTTCCCATCTGTTTAAAAAGGCTTGACATAGGGCCTCGGGATTGGCTATATAATTTGCAGCAAGTGCCCTAAACCAGGTCCTCACATCACCAGTTAGGCTTTGGACAAAGATTTTCATTCTCACATCATCATCATCAATTTCATAGTTCTCAAAATAATCTTGCATTTTCTTAATGTGTTGTTGAGCTGTATGGGAACTAGCACCATCAAAGTAGGTGATCTTGCTTTGATAGTCTTGGGGCATAGCCCCTGGATTGGCAGGCAACTGCAAAGGAGCATAACGGTTGGCCATATTTACAAGGATAAATGGGGCAGCAGGAAGGAATAAGAGAGCTAGAACAAGGGGGAAAGGAGTGGAAATATGGGTAGTGGATGGGGGAGTGGAAAGTATACTTTGAGGTGTGGATGAAGAACTTGGAGAGGCTATACTATTGACAGAAAGAACTGTGACTCTCCCAGGGGAAAGCTCAGATTTTGTAAGGTTTTGGTGAAGTATATCAAAGTCTGAATCAACAGTTTCTAAACTTTCTTGTCTTTTAAGGGTTTTTGGGATTAAGTTAGGATTTTCAAAGATAGCTGGGGGATTAGGATCTGGATTGGATCTGGTGTAACGAGTTTTCTTTTCTGGAGCTAGCTTCTAAATCTGTTTTTGCTATTTTTTCTTGAATATGTTTAAAGCAGGGAAACTAATCTCTCCTTGATTCAAAATTTCCCTAGCGGAGTTGCCAATAATGTTATCACTCAGGTTGTTCCCTGGCTCCATGAGGGAATACGGCTGAGGTAACCACTAACCAATCTTTCAGCTACAGATCCTAGCCAATCTGCAACCAGAGAGGGCTCTCTCTTTGTGATTTAGATTTGTTTGATTGTATATTAGGCTAGTTATGAGATACGAGTTTTGTTTGGTGTTTGGAAGATGACATTCAGTAGAACAAGGTAGTAAGTTGAGAAGTTCATACCATTGGGTTGATGGAGTCTAATGTGGTAAACTTATGGTTATAGTTTCTTTGGCAATGGAAGATTGCAAAGTAGGATAGTTAAACATAGAGAAATATTTCAAGCTGAAAGTAGGATGGAATGAAGTTAGGGAATGAAAAGAAATAAAAAATATTTCTTTATGTTAACAGAGGGAAATTGTGTAAACATTAGCAGGGAGCAATTAAGAATTCCTTGGTGATGTTTAATGTGTAAGAACCAAGGAGACAAGAGCACTTACGAATTCTTGCCTATGATGGTCTTGTGGAAAACATAGAAAGCTACAGGAACTGAACATAGAGTACAGACAGTAAATGCTGGGTTATCCTTTCTTCCTGTAACTTAGAACATGGTATTCATATGATAAATAAATTACGAATACAGTAACTCAAGATTAAGGGAAACTTATTGATCCATGCATCAACACACGAATTTTGTAGCACATCCTTTAGCCATTGATTCCACAACCAGCAAATTCACTAACACAGTATCCAACAATTTTATTTCAGAAGAGTTCTCAAAATTTATAGAGCAGGTCCAAAATGATATTCATCAGCCAACAATAATACATCTCTTTTGCAAGTATTTATAAAAAGTTTACAAAATATCCCGTAGGGAAATATATAGACATAAATTTATCGATCTACTCTGGTAGAAGCAATAACTAATGTGGAAAAAACCGTCCAACAATAACTGAGGAAATAAATATGTTGTATTGGCTATTGTAGGTGTCCTACTTGTTGACTTTTTGACTCTGATAGTCGGTTGATAACCGCTTCCCTGATGTGCGTTCCTGTTGTGTTGTCTTTTTCCACCTGTCTCTGAGCCTGTTTTATCTTTTGGCGCAAATCTTCTTCCTCAACTGATTTGATTTTTTCAGATATTACCTTTTAATTTGTAATGCTATTAATTTACAAAAAAGGAGAACTGAACTTATTTTGGTAATACCTCTAGCATGCTCTGCCACCATTGATCTGTTAGCTATTGATGCTTTCTCATTTTGATTAGTGTTTTATCAGCTTCAATGTACCTGTAATAGTTTGGCTAGAAATCAAAAATATGTGCCACCTCATGGTCAATGAAGAACAAACCTTCCAATTTATCATACAAACTTTGCCCTGTGGGACGGACTGTCTCTTCTGTGCTGTAATCTGATTTTGTACATAGGTATTTAGCCTATGAGCATACTGTTCTTGCTTTAACAGCTTCCCACTGCTAGTAACCAAGCTAGGAAAACCCTTGCATTGTAACATTGAAAATTTATGTCTGAAGGCTTCAACATCTGCCTGCATTTCCTGGCATTTTCTTTCTACAGTCTGAACAAAATTTCTCATAGTTAGCACCTTCTTGACTCTTAAAATAGTCTTTGTCCTGCTATGAATGTCCAGAGATGCTAACTGTTCACTGGTATGAGTGTTCAAAAAGTGAATCATTTGATTAGCTTGCTCAGGTTTATTGGCCAATAATACTCTAGCCTTTTGAGTTTCATACTGAGCCAATCCTATCAACTCTATCTGATCAAAAATGGTTTGTATTGCTGTCCACTGATCAACAATAGCTTGGCTGATTTTATCCCACAAAATAGTCTTTATTTCTATCAGGGTTCTATGGAGAGTGAGGTCCTTCTCTAAGGCCTTTATTTTGTTCTCTAGGGCCTTTACTTCCCTGGTTTTCTCTACAACAATCATCTTTGACTTGTCATAACGAACCTCAATTTTGGCTAGTTTTTCCTTGGTCTCCTTGAGTTCTACCATCTGGGTCTCCAAGGCTTTTATCTCTTTCATCATTTCCTCCATGCTTAAACTGGCCTCTTGTAATGCACTTGCTGTAGCTGCTGTTGAAGTTGAGGCACCTGTTGTTGAGGCTGGATCCAGGGGAGGTGCTGCTATAGTGATTCCTGGAGGAGGAGTTGAGATAATTGGAGCTGTTTGGGATGGCCAAGAGGCCACCTCTGGCTGTTTTCCTGGTAGAGATTCTTCCAATGCTTTTTCTGTGTCCAACAGTCTTTGGTTCATCCTCATGAGTAAGTTGACCACATCCTCTTCTTCCTTTTGCTATGCCACCTCTGTGGTTTGAGGATGTATGATAGCTCGTAGCTTCAATTGTCTTCTCAGAGCTGCTATGTCCTCCTCCTTTTTCCTTATTAAGGCCTGTGCACCTTTGGATCCTTGGGATCTTGTCCCAACTCTATAATGATATCTTCCAAGGATTTTATTCTATTATCCCTGGCCAATGAGGAGGCTTTCTCCAGCTCTAATTGGGCAGAAGTGTTACAAAATGAATTTTGTAATCTATGGGCCATTAGAGCTTTATCTGCTAAGGTGGAGTATACCAATTCTCCAGCCTGTTTATGCAACTCAATCTGGTCTATTCGATCGATGTCTTTGGCAAGAACTTCCAGATTGGTTCTAATATAATCTGCAGCTGACTGTGGCTGTTGTACAGTGGGTTTTAAGTGACTAAGAGCCATCTTCCCTGCTTGCATGTCATAGGCTACCATCAGCCTTTGTTGATTTGTAGGAGCCATTCTTAACAATTGATTGAAAAGTTGAAACCTCACTGGTTCGTTTCTAGCTTTAATTTCAGTGAATGTTCTTTTGATATCTGAGCCCTGCTTGGTCTGCGGCTTGGAGGATGAAACCTCCACACCCAGCTGTCTCTCTTGCTCCTGCTAAAAGGATCTGGTTGATGTTTCCAAAATTGGAGGGATCTGATGTTTAGAAGTTCCCTCACCCCTGATATTACCTGTTGTTTCTTTAGTAAACTCCTCCTCATAATAGGGGTTTAGCCTTTGTCTCTTCTCCCCTTGCTGATCTGTAGATGTCGCTGTAGGTGTGTCTTCAGGTCCATCCCTCTTTTTAGCTCTTTCTTCATTGTGAGGGGTTTGTAGTACAGGGATTTCAGTTGCCTCTGTTTGGTTTGAAGGGCCTTGTTCTTGACCCTTTTCTCGATTTGTGGATGGATGTTCTGCCATTGTACTCTACTACTCTGAATGCCGAATTTCCTTGCCTTTCCCTGCAGGTAGAGTGGCTTCTTTAGCTGGCTGTTGTGAAGATGTAGCAGCTGATGTGATTGCTCCAATATGTTGAGGATGTGTGAAGGGGACCTGTGAAAAATAATCCAGGTCAATTCTCTTCTCATATTCTTTCATCTCTTTTTCTAATCTTTCTTCTTCAGTAAGCTCTTCATCTAGTGTGCCCTCTACCCATTCTTGTTGATTAGCATATTGTTCAATGTGAGGGATTCGCTGGTGCACATATCCTGAAAGCTTATGTTTGACTCTTCTAAAGCTTATGAAATGTTCAGGGTCATATGGTGCCCAAATGAAGCTTTGTTTCAGCATGAGCTCTTCCCTTAGCATCTTATCTGCATCACTCCAGGCTTCTTCCCTTTTATTGAAAACAAAAGGACCCAATTGATGTCTAATTTTGAGTTGTGCCTTCTTGCTTTTTCCATGGAAATGAGTCAAATCTGCACTACTAAATTGCCTGAAATATTCCAAGGCAAAAAGTCTCACGGGGACATATCTTGGCAGTTTATAGGGAGGCAAATCACAACCATAAATGCTGATCACTATGTGGTTTTGGTAGAAGTACCAATCACCAATGCTGTAGCCCCTTGAAAGAAGTAAGATTCTTTGCATTTCAGCAGTGAGCCTACCAGGAGGAATCATCATCAACAAGCAAGTTGCTGGGTAGATGAACATATCAACAAACTCACAATATGTGTAGGAAGAGAGGTGGACTCCATGGAAAACTGAGGTCCAGAAGATAACAGACCTCCTCTCTCCTTTGGAGTCTAGTTTCTTGAGAGGAACTTTGAAACTATCAGGGTGATAGTACAGCAACATATGCTATATGTAAGAGGTATATTTAAATACTCTTTCTCTCTCCAACATCATGAATTGCTCATGTATTTTCTTTGCTATGAAGGTGGCATAGTCATACATGATAGCAGGGGGTTGTCCTGGAGTGAACATGGTCATTAGCACAAACACAGTTTCATCCACAAACTCGCCGGTTTTGCATCCTAGAATGTAGGATATCATATTTACCAGGAGCCTGCCTGTTTAATTGAATGAGACTTGATGATAGGGTGGAGGATGATCGGCCTGGCACTATGGTTGCATGAACAACTAACCTACTCTTGATATTTCTGAACTAGAGAGCTGTGCACCCTTATTGAGCAGGAGTTTCATTCTGAGAGGAACCAGAGGCTGAAGTGGCTCAAAGTTCAGCATTTCATTTATGGATTGAGGAGTAATGTAGAACAGTGCAGATCCATCTGGAGTGAGGATTTCTCTTTGTGTGGGATAATAGTTTGCATGGCACAGATGAATGAAATCAGGCAGCACATTGACTGATGGGAGGTAGTAGATGGGCATACTAGATTCCCAGATTCTCACGACATCATTGTTATTTCTGTGACTGTTTATGAATTGACAAATAGTTTTGAGGTGAGACTTGAGGCCCATCATGTCCTTAATATGGAAGTCCCTATCTGCCAGAGGTAACCATTCTAAATCCATATGTGGTGCATTCAAGGGGGAAATGTTGAGAGCCACTGGAGCCTCCATACTTTAATTGATTGTGTCTTTGACTAGAATGTATGTTTATGGAACAACAGAAAGGATAACTGTGGTTTTAAGACTCTTCTTAGGATCTTGTTGACTGAATTTATCTTGTGGTGGCCTTATAGGGCATCATTCATGGTATAAAGGTGAATTATGCAAACTGCAGTGAGGGAAAATGGACCAAACTGTAGGGATAGCCTCCCTTTCAAGCTGTTAGGCGAAAAACTCTTAGGGGTAACAGGCAATAGCAGTAGATTGGGTTTCTCAGGAAATTATAGAATAAGCTTAGAATTCTGAAGAAATAGGGGAAGAATTCTCCCTTGCTGGGAATTTTACACAATTTTAAGAGGTGAAAAGGCAGGCCCGAACTGAAGTTTTGATGGGCGAATTGCAAAGGTTATTGGCAGAATTTTGAGGTTTACCTCCATGACTAATGGTCTCATAGTGTTTTTTCAGTATAAGTGTGACAGGAAACAATTCTTTCAATTTGAATTTAGCCTTTACAGGTGATTTTACTAGAGAATTCGCTGAAAAAAGGGTTGAAAGGCGACTGTGAGGTAAATACCTGGTTTTCAGGTGCTTGAGGTAAGGTGGGGACTACAGGCTGAGCTGAAGTGGTGCACTGCGGAGTTGACTGAGCTGGGTGACGAACTGTGTAGCAACGGAGGCCAACGCGTCGTAAAATCGCATGCAGGGTTGTGCAGTCAATGAGCTTCGAAAATAAACAAAACAATCACTTTCCTGTGTTTTTTATAAAAATTTGGACTTTTCGGACCTTTTTAGCGTGTTTTGGGGATGATGTCAGCATGACGTTGGTTTGTCCAGTAGTGGAGTACAGAGGGTGACATGGTCGCTGACACGGTTGCTGACTAGGAGGGTGAGATGGTGGACACGGCAGCGGGAGGAACAGTGGTGGGTGATGACGTACCAGCTGACGGGGTAGTGACGTGGGCGGAAGGACGAAAGGCGGTAAGTGGTTTCCATCGGACCGCCTTTAGTATAGGGGCGGTTTCTATTAGCGCCGGCCCAATGCAATAGGAACACGCTGGGTGTCCCTGTGTACGACAGGAAAATGGCCGTCCGTCGGGTACTAACGTCCTGTCATTGGGGCGCGTGCAATATCAATAAGGGCCGTCGGATCTGGTGAGGGTGATCCGATGGTGGATGGGAGGGTAAGTTATCAGAGGTTTAACAGAGCAGCGCGGATAATAACCTTTAATTTTTGGAAGGTTTTGGCCCGTTTGAAACATTGGTTTATTTGCCGGATGCGGCGCAGACCCGACATTTTAATTAATCAAAGTTTAATCAAATGGGTTTATTACGCAGGTAAGGTAGGGTATGGCTATTTGTTTGACCTGAATTCTAACAAATATCACTATGACACGTGGTAGGCTATCATTGGTCCCAGATGGACTAATGGTTCCCAAGGACTATTTGAACCATAGCCATATTAGGCGGGGATGGGATATATATAGTATTTTTGGGGTGTTTTTCTTTTAATACATAATAGGGGTAGGGAAACATTAATATAGGAGTTATATACTAAGGTTAGGATGTTAATATGACAAGGGACAGGGAGATGCTAAGTTCATAGGGTAAAAACTTAGATTTTTTAGAAGATGAAGGAGAAATGAGATGATCATTTTTACACAAGAAATGTGGCTTGTGTTTACCAAGCAAAGGCAATGTTTTGCTTAGTACCTTGCAAAATGAAATGGATTAGGACTATTGAGCAGATCTCAATATCCTTAGGGGGTGTTAGTGAAATTTGTGGGGGAAATGAAAGGGGAAGTTAGTCATGCTCCACTGACCTTGTAGCCACTTTGCCATGATGCTGGTGATACTGTTTAAACTGAACATCACTCTGCCTTCTGCAACCTCATAAGTATCTGCCTACCCAACGTAAAATATCTAACATTTTTTCTTCCTTTGATTTAGTGCATTTGAGATAGCAAACCCTGATTTTCCTTTTTTTTCTTTTGACTGCCCTCCTATCTAAAACTATCCTTATTTCAACCATGGGCTCAGATTGAGCAGTTGGGCCCTTTAATTCTCTATCTAATATAGTGATCTGCCAAGCTTGAACTATTTGAGCAAATCTTATTCTCTATTCTAAAACAAGAAATTTAAACATGAACTAGCCAGGGTTGCACTGTCTGGCTATTCATCAACTCTGAGAAAATTAGTAATTTTCACTTCACTGTTTGCATGTTTTACCAAGCCACTTTCCCAGTCTTTCTTTGGGATTCCTTTATTTTCTCTATATCTCAATCTTGATTTTTGATAATATGGAACCTTTACAGCATGGAAAGGATGATCATATTTGGTATTTCCATAGTCAATCATGAGAAATGACACCTATTGGTATAGGAACCTAACATGGTCATTCGTCATCAAGTCATGCAAGTGTGTGTTCATATGATCACCTATGCATCTTTCGACTGTTCACACACTTAGTCATTTTTTGCTGAAGTTCTAATGATAGGACTCCTCACAGACAACCGGACCATCTCCCCACTTTCGACGTGATCGGCTGTCAACCAGAACAATGTAGAAACACCAAGCTAGTTCTTCAGGCTACACTACCCACAAGCAACTCAAGTAATACTCATGCTGGCCACCCAGAAGGTCGACTCGCTGTTCATCTAAGAAATTGTGTAGTGCTCAAGAGAAAGCCTCCCGATGTCCATCAGTCAGCTCAACCCAAAAATTGCATAGAGATGATTAGTAGGCCAAACTCCCAGCCTTAGTGCATTTTTCCTAGCTAGAAGCTCCCAGCAGCAGACTGCCTATTTCATCCAGGAATTGCAAAGTTTTTTCTCCCAGTGACTGAGCATCCAACTAACAGTTCCCTTGGGAATTGCATATTTATGGCTGCTAGTGACCCCAACACCCAACTAGTAGTTCCCTTTAGGAATTTCGCAATTTTTGTTGCCATTGACCCAACAGCCAATTGGTAGGTCCTTCTGGGAATTGCATAGTTTTGGCTACTAGTGACCTGAGAAACCAACTAGTAGTCCCCTCTAGGAATTGCATAGTTCTGGCTGCTAGTGACCCTAGCAGCCAACTGGAAATTCCCTCTGGGAATTACGTAGTTCTAGATGATAGTCTCTAGGGAAGTTCCCCAGAAAATTTGTGCAATCCCTACCTGCTGACCCCTCATGCAACCTGACCCGTTCCTCTAGAAAATTGCCAAATTTGGTTTTCCATTCCCCTGCTGATTGTTCATTTCGGAAAATGTACAGAGCATGCCTACCCTCCCTTCCTACAACCCATACTATCGCTCCTAAAATTTGCGCAATTTTGCCTCACAACCGAGCTAGACCTTGCAGGTAGTCACTATCGACTGAGATTGTCTGTCTCCATCCCTGATTGACTCTTGCATATCTTTCATCAGCAATTTCTTGGAGCCATCATCCCACATCATAGCCCTATTGCCTCTCCAGGTCACTCGCATCCAAATGATCATGTGTCATGGTAGACTAGGATATTTTGGATTTGATATCATATCTTCATGAGTGACTGCAGGTACAGGTACACCAACAAATTTAGGTTTTAACCCCGTACAGAAATTACCTACATACGAATTCTAAAACACAGAAAAAAACGATGCAAGATCATAACACATAAAACGCATATACACAGAGATTTTCCCCTGGATCCCAAAACTAGGACTACTAGCTTGATTTTTCATTATGTTCCTTTCAATGTTACAATACATATTTATACATGCCGAAGCATCCAATACCATGGACCGAAAACCATCGCATCCAATACCATGGACCGAAAAACATTGCGTCCAATACCATGGACCGAAAACCATCGCGTCCAAAAAACATGTGCGAAAATCATGCACAATACCATAGGTGGGTCCGCCCAACCTAACATAGGGTCCAAAACCAA
>APFE031747122.1:68858-99023 GCA_000404065.3 Pinus taeda
AGTGGCACTACAAATTGTTTCTTACTCATCCAACTGACTGCACCTCCAAATAGGTTAAACACATACCCACTTGTAGATCTTCTCTGATCTAGATCTCCAGCCCAGTCTACATCAACAAAGCCACGAATATCCAACACTCTGTCAAATCCTGGTCTTCCTTGGTAGCACAAACCATAATCACTAGTGCCACGCAAATACCTGAAAACCCGCTTCACTATTGCCTAATGCTCCTTTTCTGGTTTTGACATAAACCTGCTCAATACTCCAACTACATGGGCAATTTCTAGTCTAGTACAAGCCATTGCATACATCAGGCTACTGACTGCACTTGCATATGGAACACAGGACATGTCCTCTTCCTCTTCTTGTGGCTTGGGACATTGTTCAACAGATAACCTCACACCTACAGGAATAGGAACCTTCACCGGTTTACTATCCTGCATATTAAACCTCTGTAGTATTGTCTCGACATACTTCCTCTAGTTTAACCAAAGCTTCCTCTTTGCCTGATCTCTTTTAATTTCCATGCCGAAAATATAGTTTGCAACACCAATATCTTTCATATCGAATTTGGAGGACAATTGGGTCTTCAAATCCTTGATAATTTCTTTCTCATTTCCAACCAGCAACATATCATCCACACACAAGACAAGATAAATTACATGGTCACCAATTAATTTAAAATGCACACACTGATCTGCTTTGCTTCTAGTGAAGCCAAGTCCCCATATAAATGTAGGAACTTTCTGATACCACATCATTGGTGACTGTTTTAACCCATACAAAGACTTCTTTAACTTTCATACCAATTCTTTCTTACCCTTCACTGCAAATCCTTTAGGTTGCTTCATGTAGATTTCCTCTTCCAGATCCCCGTGAAGAAATGTTGTCTTCACATCCATCTGTTCTACCTCAAAATCAAAAGAAGCAACAACAGATAAAAGTAATCTAATAGAAGTTACCCTGGAAACAGGAGAAAAAATATCACCAAATCAATTCCCAGCACTTGGGAATAATCTTTTTCTACCAACCGAACTTTGTATTTCTCCACTTTTCCTTTTGTATTTGTCTTCTTTCCAACACCCATTTGTTGCCAATGGGTTTCCCTTCACATTCCCGACACTTGGGAATAACCTTTTGCTACCAACTGAGCTTTGTATTTCTCCACTTTTCCTTCTACATTTGTCTTCTTTTGAACACCCATTTGCTACCAATGGGTTTCCTTCCATCCAGTAACTCCACCAGATCCCAAGCCTCATTTTTGGGCAAAGATGCCATTTCATCAACCATGGCCTCTTTCAAGAGTTTTCAATCCTTTGAATCTACTACTTTCTTCACAGTTCTAGGATCATCTTCAATAATAGGTAAAGAAAAATTTGAACAGCAAGCAGATGGACTATACCTTTCAAGCTGACTTCTTTCTTGAACTGATCTTCTCAAAGCTAGAGTTTGTGGCTCTTCACCTTCTGATTCCTCCTTTACTGTAGAGTGTGATTCTTCCTCCTTTAGCTCAAACTCTATATTCTCATATTCCTTTCTTTGGACTTCATGTTTAATAACATCTTTCACCTCTCTGAGCACCGCATCTTGGCTATACACAACCTTCTGTGTGACTGGGTTCCAAATCTTATAACCCCTTAAACCATCCTTATACCCAATAAAGATGCACTTTTCATATTTACTATCCAACTTGGTTTGTTTCTCCTTTGGAACATGTACATCTGCATCACATCCAAATAACCTCAGATGTGAAAGAGAGGGTTTCTTACCAGTCAATACCTCTTATGGAGTCTTATCCTCCAACGCTGATGAAGGTGACCTATTGACCAGGTAACATGTAGTATCCATTGCCTCTACCTAGAATTCTTGTCCTAACCCGACACCACTGAGCATGCTTCTCGCCCTTTCCATCAACGTCTTATTCATTCTTCTGCAACTCCATTTTGCTGAGGTGTATATGCAGTAGTCTTCTGTTGTGCTATACCACACTTCTTACAGAATTCTTCAAATTCTTTACTGCAAAACTTTCAACAGTTATCTGTCCTCAACACCTTTATCTTCTTCTCTGTCTGGTTTTCCACCAAAGCCTTAAATTCTTTAAACCTGTCAGTGACTTCAGATTTCTTCTTAATGAAATATATCCATGTATTCCTTGAAAAGTCATCTATAAATGATACATAGTACACAGACTTACCCAGTGATGGAACCTTCATAGGTCCAAACACATATTGTGCACAAGTTCTAATATCTACTTCACCCTCTTACTACCAGAGGGGAAACTCACCCGATTCTCCTTCCCATATACACAATTTCACATAAATAAAAATCCAAAGATCTATTACTCATACCTTCTACCATACCTTTACCATGAAGTATCCGAAGGCCCTTTTCTCCAATATGTTCAAGCCTTTGATGCCACAGCATGGTCTTCTCTCCAGATACCACTAGATTTTTTGCTCCACTTTCAGGAACCACAGAACTATTGCACCCATTAATAAAAATGTTACCTTGTAGCTTGTGTTAGGGCCTAAATCTACCTCAGGCTAAGAAAGGCAGGATCTAGGGTAACATCAAACCATGCTTAACCTGGTAGCTAGCCCTACCAGGTTGGGAGAGGCTCTCTCCTTGTCAATCTTAGAAAAATATATCAAATGAAGCTTGAGATGACTGATGTAAAGACTAATTTTAGGCTAGGTATATGCTCAGAGGAGTTTGATTGAATTTGATGATTGTTTACTGGCTCAATTGTGAAAGGTAGATTTGGGTCTAGGGAAAGGGCTCGATTTTGCAGAGGTTTCTGTGGGGATAAGTAGGAAAGTGCTTTAGTACTTTAAATTGAATGAGATGGAGAGTCTTAGGACTAGTGAGGAGTTGGATAGGGCATGAGGGTCTCAGGGATCCTCTTCAAACAGTAGAAAACATAAATAACCAAACAAACCCTAGGTAGAGCATTGCAACTTCAATGATTTCTACCTTTATCCTTGATTCATATAGTTCAGCTGAAAAAGAGAGAGAATGGAATATATAAACACATGTAAAACTTGAATTACAAAAGAAGAAACAATATCAAATCAATTTGCCACAAGAATCCCACAAAAGGCAGCAAACCCTGGTCTATTCCTTTGCCAAATTGCAGAGATGAATGTACAATGTTGCTCAAAGCTTTCACAAAAGTCCAAACTTGACAAATGACTGAAAAAGTACTAGATATAGGCAAAAAACAACACATGCTAGGCTTTAGGGGTCAAATTCATGAGTTTAGGAGTTGTTCCCACAAGATCTAAACTAAGAACTAAAAGTAGGCAGTGGAATAGCTTGCCTCTAAAATCTAGGAAACTAATTCATTCAGTTCAAAACTACCTTTTCATGATGTATCTACCTCCATGATTGAATTTTCAACATTTTTACATCAAAGTCCATAAATTTACATCAAATTACATCATGAGTTTGACCATGAGAGAGAAGAAAGGTCAAACTAAGAAAAACTGGGCGAAAAATAGAGTTTTTTTGGCAAAAATCACAATTTTACATCCTGTGTGCCGCACCTCAACCCAGGTGCACCGTGCCAGGAACTTTCACAATTTCTTGCTGCAAATACGCTCCTTCGGCCTCAAACGTGGTTTTTCTCTTGCTCACTCTTTCTTTAGGCACAAATGATGTCTTCAACATGAAAATTACTTTATATACCCATCACTTTAATTTTTCACTTAAAACAAACCCACTTTTCTAATGTTAGGATTACACTTTGTCTTTTAAAACTCTGTTTTGGCAATTTGAGTTGATTTTTGCCTTTGATGGACTAATGTTTTGAATTTTTTACTTTTGTGCAGGAGATGGAGTGTAGGAGCTTGGCAAGGTGACCAGGGCTGCATCTCGGAATTATTACATATAGGAAAAAGGAAATTACATTAAATTGTGTACATAAAATATAAAAAACTCTATTTTTCCTCAAAACAGGGTTTTGAGGAAAATCAATCACTAAAAATTTATTGAAATTTTTTATTTCTAAGACTTTATTTGACCTCCTCATACACCTGCTAACCATTATTGAGCTTTTACAAGACCTTGAGGACAAACCCTAGAAATGATTTTTTGCAGATGTAAAGACAAAAAATGACTATAAATGACCTGAAAATGGGCTAGCAGGTAAAGATCATGAGGGAAAAAATTATAAAATACCACTGCCATCAGATGATCGATGATCCTAATGGAATGCAGTTGATCGGTTGAGACACCTAAAATGCAATGAAACAAGAGAATTTTGACCACTGATGGAGGGATGAAGATACTGACACTAACAGCTTGTACAGAGTTCCAATCTGAACTCCCCGTATCAATACCAGTGCTCCCTGAATTATCTTGCAGGTATCCTTCTCGAACACTGTTTTTACACCTGCATCATCCGTCTTGCTAACAGAAAGCAGATTTTTGGCTAATGCAGGAATATGTAGAACACCTGGAAGCATTCTAACCCTTCCACCTTGCAACTTCAACTTTACTTTTCCACGACCAACGATTCTAGTCTTCCTTTCATCCCCCAAGAAGACATCACCACCATCATATTTCTCATACTCACAGAACCACTCTCTATGGGGAGTGAAGTGAAAGGATGCACATGAGTCAATCAACCATGACTCATGATCTACATGTGTACTTGAAGAAGCCAAGTACACATCCCCACCTTCATCTGAGGTGGTTTTCACCTCTATAGAAGGAGCCTCATTAGATCCGTTTCCTTTATCAGGAGATTTAGGTTTACAGTCTCTTTTGTAGTGCCCTTCCTTTCCACATTTCCAGCACACCACCTTTACAAGTTTTCCTAGAGATTTCGATCTCCCTTTAGATTTAGATCTCCCACTCGATGACTTATTTTTATTTATGTTTTTGGTCCGTCCTCGTATAGACAAGGCATCACCATTTTGGCTCTCCATATTTTTCCATCTCATCTCCTCCGTCAGCAAGGATGAGACTATTTCATCAAAATGCAAGGCAGTGGCATTGCTACCTATTGCAATAACCAGACTATCCCACGAATCTAATAGAGAACACAACAAACTGATGCACTTATCTTCATCTGAAATTTTAATATCAACAGATGCTAACTGACTTACCATAGTATTAGATTCATTCAGATGCTCTGTCACCGAGTCTTCATCTTTCATCCTCAATTTATACAGTTTTTTCTGCAGGAATAGTTTATTCACCAGAGACTTAGATTGGTACAAAGTCCCTAACTTGTCCCACAAAGCCTTTGCCGTAGCTTCCCCTGATACATTCAACAATACTGAATCTGAGACACACAATCGTATTGTGCTCTTTGCCTTCCAATCCAAATTCTTCCATCCTTCATCAGACACTCCCATTGGTTTAGTACTCGGATCTACCACGATCCACTGGTCTTTATCCACCAACAGATCCTCCATCTTGAGTTTCCAAAACTCAAAACTTTGACCATTAAATTTCTCGATCTCTATCTTTCCACTGCTCGCCATCTTCTTTCACCACCATAATCGATCTCGCAGATCTTCCACTAAAGAGGGTCTACCACAGGCCTGAGCAAAACCCCTCAGCAACAAAGGCATCACCTTGAAGCCAAAACAACTCTGATACCAAATGTAGGTTTTAACCCCGTATAGAAATTACCTGCGTATGAATTCTAAAACACAGAAAATAAACAATGTGAGATCATAACACAGAAAGCACATATACACAGAGATTTTCCCCTAGATCCCAAAACCGGGACTACTAGCTTGATTTTTCATTATGTTCCTTCCAATGTTACGATACATATTTATACATGCCGAAGCATCCAATACCATGGATCGAAAACCATCGCGTCCATTACCATGGACCCAAAACATTCACGTCCAAAAAAAATGTGCGAAAATCATGCACAAAACCATAGGTGGGTTTGCCCAACCTAACATAGGGTCCAAAACCAAAATTTTCCTAGGCGCTGCCCTGGACCCCATAAAGTGGGGTTATGGGTGCCCTTCAAACCCCCTTTTAACTATGTGGAAAGAATATAACACAACCCAACAACAAACATGTTAAGATGATGAATGAGATGAACGAAGGGAGCACATGCAAATAGACACGTTGACCAATAGACAAACGAATGAAGCATGTGAAGCAAATGAAGGAACAATGTATGCGAAGCAGACGAACACAATGAACATGCACCTTCATGAACAAGTGAGCCTGGCAAGCCTTCCAACATGAAAGAAAGGAACAACATGCTAGAGCTTCATCAGGCGAGTCAAGGACCATCGACGACTCCATGCACATATCCATGCGGAGGTGAAGCTATGATACACCATGAAGAAATCCATCACTTAGCAGCATTGTAGCTTGACATGCACTCCAACAGCATCATGAATGTACCAGCATTGTCTTGTCAAGTCATGTGGAGTCAAATCATGAGTCATGTTGTCCACATCTCCACTATGGGCTTATTTTCAATCACTGTGATGTAACATGGAAGTCCGAGAGACCCACTTGTTGAAAATAGAGTCATGTAAATCGAAACGTCATGGAATTCGAATGGTCATGAGGGTAGTAGAACATCCACAAGGGCCAATTTTACGCTTGGCTATAAATACCCCCCTCATTTTTACATTAAAGGACTTTTCACCTCAGCTCCTCCCACATAGCCAAGAGAGTCTGTAATCTTTTATTTGACAAGTAAGTAGTGGCTCCAATGCCTTGCTGACGGGGTAAGTGATGTATGGTGTAACAGTGTGTCTTGGAAAATTTGCTTAATTCAGAAGCCTGTTAATAGGCCATCACATTTTCACACATGCATTATATTTGTTGTAAGACTAATCTTTAACACTTGTAATGCATGTTGCTTTAACCATGTGTTCTGCATCTGAAATGATCCATTTGTTGTAATGAATAATCTATTAATGGAAATGTGTTGTAAATGTTATTAATGTTGTCTCGTTCATGTCGACTGTTCTGTCAGACACCAGAGAGACCTTTCACATGAACCTTACTGTAACAACCATGGCACTTGCCTTAGACTGATCCATGAGTGTTGTACATGTTATCTTACGTTGTATGTTGTGACTATCACATCTGAGTGGACTGCTCTACTGGAAGCTGTGTATGTCCTTTCGTGTTGTGTGTTCCTAGCCAAGTTGGGACTGATCCCTTTCAACCTGGAACTCACCTTCACTCTCTTCCCCTCACAGTGAAAGAACAATTGACACAAGTACACTTACACTCACCAGGCATGCGAACCTCACTTCCCGAAGACAAAGAATACCACTCTCCTATGCTAATAAGAAAGAGTTGAGGCAAATCCTTAAGACAATGGAAATCGAGCCATCATAGAGGATGGGACTCCCACACCAAATGTTGTGAGGTCTAGTCGAGACTTCATACCAGGGTGATCCCCTGAATGTTGGTAGGTCCAGCGCCATCAATAGAACCTTCGTCTTTTTATTGTTTCATGACTAGCTGTAGGTTGTCATGTTTTTAGAGTGAGCATTATTTGTAGAAGAATGTTTCCTTGAAGGGGAAACTAGCCATTCTTTTTGTCGGCACATTTATGTACTCTTTATCTAAAGAATTTTTTAGCATAATGAGAAGGGGTCATGCCTTTAGAGCTGATCCAAGGAGATGTAGCCCAGGAGGGGTGAACTCCTTTATCAATGGCTAATGTATTATTGTTTGATGCATGCTTCCATTTAGAGTTTTGATTTCATGTTTTAAGTTTTCTTCATGAAACTATCTTAAGAAAAAACACATAAAATTCATGCCTTTTCTTGCTATTTTGGAGTACAACCTCAAGCACATTTTTATATTCTAATGAGGGAAATTAGCATAACATTACTAATCTGCTCCAGTTCAAATCAGACACCCATGTTCAATGATAGTCAATCATAATCATACATAGTCCACCATGGTCAATAAAATTCACCCATGGTCAACATGGTCTTCCATAGTTGACCATGGTCAACCCTAGTCAACCATACTTAACTATAGTCAACCATGGTCAAATAGGGTTAAACATGGCATACATAATCTACATGGTTAAATTTGGTCAAACATGGTTCACCATAATCTACCATTATTATCCATTGTTAACCATTATCATTCATAGTTAGCATGGTTAACCTTGGTTAACCATGCTTAACCTTAGTCAACCAATATCAATAGTAGTTAATTATGGTCTACTAATCCCCCTCATGCATGTTACTCACCAACTAGCTCAACCACATTATTAAAAGTGGTTGATATATGCCAATTAATTCCATTAGTTCTTGAAGGGTGAAAAATTATGTTTATTGGCATATATCATCTATTTTAATAATGTGGTCATGTTATTCTAATATCAATCAATATTGTGAATAACGATGACAATCAAAGATATGAAATATGTCATCTGAAATACATTTTTTTATATCAATCAATGTTATAAAGATTAGATAATATTGAGTGATACAATGATCTATGTCGATGGAATAATATAGTATATCAATTGATATAGAGTTGGGTTGATTAACCTAGATGAAAACATCTCTCTCTCTCTCTCTCTCTCTCTCTCTCTCTCTCTCTCTCTCTCTATAACATTTCTAATTCATTACCATGTTCATGTTTCTATAGTGAAGAATTTACAATTAGTCATGTTGTTGACAATCTTTTGGAGTAAATTGTGTGCACTAAATTGAGACGTCCAATGTTTTAAGTGGACATTCCACCCATTGATAGGCACAAAGAAAGTTGTAATGTCCCTAATGATGGGTGGATTTTCCATTCAAAACTATTTCAAATTAATACACACAATTTACTCCAAAAAATTCTCAACAAAATGTTTATGGTTTCAAATTTGATAGCATGACTAGTTTTGTTTGCAATTGTTCAACTTTCCTATAAGCATGAAAATATTACAAATAGTTTCATCATAAAAAATACAAACAACATGTTACCTAATAAAAAGTTATTCATTTAGTTTAATTCTCCTTTGTTTTGTCCTTTTCAGCGGGAAATTTAATGATACAATTCTTGGTGAGATTCCAAATTTTCATGGTTTAAGTCGTGTTTGAAAACATAAAGGGATTCAATACCTTGAAACTCCTAGGGCACATAGATTTTATGGAATACACAACTCAATCCTATAATTCCAATAAAGCCCGCTTAGATTTTGGAAAAAATAGACTAGAAAATATGCCTCAAAACGTGCCAAAAAAATAGAATAGTTAGACTACACAAAATGAATATTCTAAAATTTACTAATTTTATTTCCAAATTATTTATTCTATTTTTTTTCTTTCACATATGTATATTTTTACTAATTACTTGAATTAAAAAAATACATTTTTTCTTCTTTTTCTAAGTTAAAATATTATAAAAATAAATAAAATACAAAGTTATAATAAAATCTATTATATATTTATTAATTAACTACCTTTTTTATAATATTTTGATTTTTTAGGGGGTGGTAAGACAGGGAGGGATTCTTCTAAATCCCGAAGGAATAATCGTGGACAAATTTTCGTGGGGACTTGGTAGGAAAATAAATAATCAGGTAGGGATGTATGGAATTTACTTGGGGCTATCAATAGCCCAAAAGAGTGGTATCAAGTACATAACTATTTGGGAGACTCCTTCCTAATCATTCAACTTTTAAGAGCTAATGCACCTCAAAAAGATAATATGCTAAGCTTATTGTTCCATCAGATCAAATATATCCTTTACTCTTTTTCTTGTGCCCCCTATTTCCATATTCTTCAAATTCTCAATAGTGAAGTTGATCTTCTCACAAATAAGGCTTGCCTCTTAGTATAGTAGAAATCAGAAATTAATGGTATTGTTGGTCAAGTTTTCATTGCCTAAATGAAGCTCACGATCAATCTTTGTAACCCCAATATAAACATGTGCCTTTATCCATCTATATATCCATTATCAAAATCATTTTCTCATTTGAACAACCGTAAATTATCTCTTTTCCCCACATTTATATCTCCATGTATGATTGTTAGGAATATTGGTGATATGGTCCCACTTGCAATGATAATTTAGCTGGTCTTGTACTAGCCTAATGTGGCACCTCATGCAGATAAATTACATGCAAACATGATGCATTGATTAGCACTAATGTTGCCCCTTTCTATCCTTCAACTAAATTATTTTCTATCTCTCTCCATTATCTTTATCATCGTGCCTCATTCATGTGGACTGAGGAAGATTAGACGGGAATGTAATGTAGAGTTCATGGCATATGAGGAAGGTGTCTTTTCAATTAGTTGGGTGGTTATTACTCCGTCTTGGGACCCTATCTTAAGTGATGTGAACTTGCATAATCATATGGGACTATCTGATTGTAGAGAGATTAAATTGAGGAGAGGTAGCTTTGTTCTCTCCATTTTGTGTGAGAGGGGATAGTTATGGTATGGGCATCCTCTGAATTTTAAGTGAATTGAAATTATGTTAGCAAGGGTGGTGCATGGTCAGGGAAAATGGAATCTCATTGATGAGATTTGGGCTACTAATTGGTTCCTCTGTCACTAGGAATATTTTTAAGGATTAAAGCACCACTTTAGTTGGGGAGTTTGGCATCTCGCTCTCTAGGGCTCAGAGATAACTATGTCCATTCTCTGATTAACTAGTTTAGTGTGCACTAGGGAGAATTATGTCTACTTAGAGTTCAAAACATTACATCTTGGAATAAATTGTTATTTTCTCTTATGTTATCCCTTTCCTTTTGGGTTTCCATTCCCTAAATTAGAAATTAGGTTATACGGTCGAACATCTATGAGCGTAGGAAAGGAAACTAGAGGTTTCATTATTACTTCATTTTCAGTAGGTCCTTCTTCTTTATTTTAGCTTTGGTCTTAGCAAGCCACACTAATGGATTCGAGTTCAGAGTCAGAATCTACTACCTCAACCATAGGTGAACATTACAAGAAGACTCATGAAGCAATGAACACTGAAATTTATGATTTACAAGTCATGTTGTATCAACAATAGGCCTCCCATTGCACCACATTGGAAAAAGTGGAGGTTCAACAACAATGAATTGCACGCTTGGAGAATGAGGTTGGAGCTCTGCGTAGCATAATTATGGATCTGCAACACCAGAACCATTTACCGACGAGTCCAACACGGGAACCTCCTCAAAGCATAAACCTCAATTTCCCTACAAATTGTACTGATTAAACATCTTTGTAATGAATGATGTTAAATTTGTATTTCTTATGTTTCATTTTTTTTAATATTTACTTCTAGGAAAATATGGGTACTTTCAAGGTTGGGGAACTTTGATGTAAGTTGGGTGAGGGTAGATAACTGCAATTTTACAATCCAGAATCCCATGAGAAGAACACATTGTAACTCAACCAAGTATTTTCCATGACCAAGCGTCTATTTAATATACAATTACTAATTTATTGTGTAATATATTTATATATAATATATAATATATATATATTATATAATATATATATCATATAAAATAAAGTAATAACCTATTACCTATATATATTATATATTTATATATAGATAATTATATTGAATTTTTAGGGATTTAAATTTATTGATAAAAGAAAAATTGGTTTAGGTCTGACAACGATGAGGCTTCATCATGGTCGTGTCCAAGAATAACGCCTGAATAGGGCAAGGAATTGAACCAATGACTTAACATCTAGGAGTGCCTTAATGGTGAACCTGATCATCATCTATCTAATACACCATGGACAAATTTATTGATAGTTCTTATAAAATAATATATTCTCTATTATTTCTCAATTAGAGTGGGAAACAATAAGAAATACTTAACAAGTATTTCCTGTTATTCTGTCCATTCCCATCCTCCACCATGATCATGAAAGGTGGGAAGGGTAGGGGATAGGGTTAACAAATTTTTCCCCTTATTTTCCCCTATCCCCACCCTCATGAAGGTGGGGAGATTAAGGATAAAAGCTAACAAGTATTTCCCGATATTTCCAACCACCCCCATGAAGATTGGGAAGGAAGGAAATAATGGGAAATACATAATAATGAGTGCTTCCCATGATCCCCCATTCTCATTAACATAGAACAATGAGAAATACTTAATAATACTTATTTCATTACTTCCTATTCTTTTCCCTCTCATAAAATAATGAAAAATAGTTTTAGTTTGTTGTTCTTGCTATTGAAAATTGTGACTTGAACCATTGTTTCTAATTCTAAAATGTGAAAAAACAACAATATCAATAGGGACTTAAGAAGAAATCCATCTCTATTATATAATTTAAGCACCTTAAGTTTATTTAGAGATCAATTTTCCCTTCTTATATTTACCATCACCTTTAAATTTATTGCCACCCTTCTTATCATTGTGCCCTCCTCCGCTTTTCATTTTCTCCACCATCCTGGTTCACCACATTATCATCCTTTGTTTTTAGTTAGCTTGTGTGGTGGTGTGTTTTGGTTAGCAACTTAATAAAGTATGTAAAACTGCAAATTAATGTGAGTTTTTATAAATAATATTATATATATATATATGTCAATCATATCATGAAACATTGGAAAAGGAATCACTAATACAATTTTTTTATTCAATATGATCTTATGATTGAAAGTTGTTTTTATGCACACTTAGAGGCATCTCCACTTTATTTAGATGATTTATTAAAGGTTTGAATAATTACTTGATGAAAATATGATGAAAATTAAATGTTAGTTCTATAACTAATATACTAAATTTAAAATGAAAACATTTTCGAGTTAACATTTGGATAGCGTAGTATGCATTAAGATTCTACACTTGTAAACACAATAGGCGATTTATATCTTTAGTGGGAAAAATGGTAGCAATACAAATGTGATACAAGTGAAAAAAATGAAAAACATCCCAATCAATGTATGATACCATGCTACATTTATGAAATACCTTCATCTGCAAGGGATACTTTATGGAAGTATTATATTCATAAACCTTAGAGCATAAAAGAAAAATTTGGCTTTCACATCTTCATCAACTAGTTTGTTTGGATGCCTAAAAACATAACTTAGTGAAAACATATTCCATCCTAGAAGAGTGGAGCCTTCCTAACCATGAATGGAGCATTTCCAACCATGAAATAAAGTAGGATAACACTAGCTAACTAGGTATTGACTTCACAACCTTGGTGTAGAGATCTCAATATACCACCTAAGCATAGTTTTCACATAATCTTTTTACTCGCATCATTGTATTTTTATCATGTTCACTAATGGGTAGCCAAAAATATGACAAATATTGTAAACCCTTTATGTAGTGGTCAATTTTCACTCCGATATGTCATTACACTTCAAATTATTCTTGTTCTGCTTCATGATTTGCTAAAAAATGACCATCCCCAACAACCACTAGTCTCTACTCAGCCCATACCAAAAACCTAAATTTTTTAGATAAAAGCGTCTAAAATTGAATTTAAAACATTGCATATAAAAATTATCCAAAAAAATCAACTTTAATCTTGATAATCCTTTTTCAAATTTCAATAAATATATCCAAAATATATAACATCTTCTTTTATCATAATACCAAAAAGTTATTACACAATTACATAGATAAACTTTTAAATTCCACAACTAACTTTAGTTTCAACCATAACGTTGTGTAAATTTTAGAAGTGTTATGTATTTTATATACACAGTTGAGAGATATAATCCACTTATACATGATGCATTCTAAAATCCTAAATATCCTAAGCAATTCCTAAGTTGTTACAAATAGTATACCTTACTCTATTCAATAACTTAAAGGAATTGTTCCTATTATCATTTCTTTGTGAAATTTGTAAAAAATAAAATTGAACTTATACCATTACTTAATGGAACTAAAATTCTAATGTAGATGAAGATAGCTAAGTTGCTATACATTCACAAACCAATTACGTAACATGAGTGGTTCCTATTGTTATTTCTCTGTGCAATTTGCTAAAAATAAAATTGAATCGATACCATTAATTAATGGAATGAAATATAAGGTAGATGAATATAGCTAAGTTGCTATACATTCACAAACCCATTATTCATAGGCAAATGTCTAAGTTAATTTAATTTTTAAACCAGTCTATGTGTATAAATGAAATAATTTGTTATATAAATGAAATTATTTGTGAGTATTAATAAGCATTGATTCAAAATAAATATCTAAATATTTATTACATTTTATAAATAGTTATTAGATTTTACATGGTTAATATTTTTTTATTTTTTTATTTTTTAAGTTAATTAAATTATAATTTTATTTTATATTTTTATAATTAAAAAAAAAATATATTACCTAACACACACACACACATGATATATATTCATTAATATTTTATTATAAAAAGACTTTGCTATAATATTATAACCATATAATTTCTTATTAATATTATATGTTAAAAATCATAATTCAATTATTACATATCCAAAAACCATGAAAAATGAAATTGGTTATATGAAATTTTTAATTAATGTTAATTGAAAAGAAAAAACATAAATATTTTAATGAATTTTAATATTTTATTTATAATTCTTATTATTTAAAAATATTTGTTAAAATAAAAATTTCTATCATCATTAAATAATTAAATTAAAATCTTATAAATTCTATTGATATATTTTTATGGACAACAATTGTAGAGTACAACATTAACATGTTTTAAGAAACATATTATTCGGAGTAGAATGTTTCTCTATGGGGAATACACGTGGGCTATAATGTTAGTTGTCCACTAAATCTTTGGCTGTTATGAATATTGAAAACACATATATAAATTGGTAAAAGTAAAATATATGTATTAATTATTTGAGTCCTAAGGTATAGTTATTGGTGCTTAGTACCTTGCTTGTTAAGGGGTGAAATCTCCTCAACACCCTTGGGGTTAGCTCTTGCTAGTTTGGCTGACTGGTTGATCTACCCAAATTTTATCACCCTTAAAAAGAATTAGTTATTTCAAAAATAATACTAATATTTAAGTTATTCATCATAAGTTTTTCATTGGTGACCATTATCTCAAATATAAAAATTTATGGAATGTTTTTCAAAATTTGTTCCATAACGTGATTGATTTTTCTCTATTATAGATATTTTTCTTCACTTTTAAGAGATAAACACAAGGACCCATGATAAAACAAGTTGTTGTTCCTAATTTCACTATGAAATAAAACAAGTTGTTGATCCTAATTTCACTATTAAATCCTTTTTCAAGTAGCCTTTCTTTCTTGTTATTTTCTTTTGCATAATGTTCACTAACTTATAGGAACTTATAATGAACATAAAATAATAGATAATATTCAATATACTCGTGAGCTAAATTGGAAATTCCAAATCCAAATTGGACAGATAGATGTTAGTAGGGGAGATGAATATGAACATGGATAGACTCACTTTTGTTATGTCCTTCCTATTTAAATTTAAAAACTTTCAAATTTATTGTTAAATTTAAAACTTACAAGTATCTACAAATATGTATTAATATACATGGATAATATTTACTATAATGTTATATCTATATGGGGTGTTGAACCAGGATGTACACAGTGGACAAAGACATATGGGAGAGGTGGCAAAGCACGAGTGTTATGTTGCAAGAAGGTTGGAGGTCGTGGATGTAGATCATAATGTTGTGGTATGAATTTTGTATAGGTTATTTAGTATTAAGCACCATGCTCTGAGTTAATACATGGTTTAATTGGTTTAATGTATTTTCTTCTTATTCGTTAGATGAGAATAAAATGATATTCAATGAACAAGATTAATGACAGTAAGCCAATAATTGACTTAGTGCATGATGCTTAGTACTTACCATTTTTAAAGAGTGAACATGTTACTCATCTAATTAAAATACCTTTTGATTTCCATTCGACCTTAATTTTCCTCCAAGTTATAGTTTTGAGAGAATGAACATGTTAATATATAATAAAAAATTAATGTCATACTCCTCAAATTAAGACACTTAAATATGACACTAACACATAAGGAATGTAAATAACAAAAAATTCCAAAAAAATTGAGTCGAGAGGCTTATTCTACAATCTAGTATGAGGGTGATGTCACTTGTTGTTTAAAAGAATACTTTAAATTAAAAAATATTGTCATTTAATTTTGGTGTCTGGCTTGGAAATGACCTTAAAATTAGATAATAATAACAATAACAATAATAATAATAATAATAATAATTGAAACGATTGTATATATTTGGTTAGTTTAATAAAACCATTAAAGTAATTAAAAAAACAATAAATTATATTTCTCTTAGAGAGAGAGAGAGAGAATGTGTGTGTTAATGTTGACATTAGTAAAATATTTCAATGCTCAAAGAAAAAACTAAATAAAGTTAAAATAATTCAAATGTAGACTAGTTGGTTTGCATAGGGTTTAATCTTCATCACAGGTTCAAACCTATGGGTGGTTAATTTTTCTTCCAACCAATAAGTAGAGAGACCACCATAGTCTATATAGAGAAAGAAACATAAAACCATTGTATATCTATCGTAATAATTGATTTATCAAGTAACAAATATAATTTACGATAAATCTATACTAGTTTAACATTGAATTCTATTTTTTTATTAATAGAAACAGCAAACAATTACAAATTAATATAATATTGAATTTCTGATTTTTCTATTACAATAAAATTATGTTTAACATGATTATTGTGTTATACTTTTTCTTCAAAAAACATATTACTATTTTCAATACAAAATCTATACTTCAAAAAAATTCATTAACTATTTGATGAGACCATATTTAATCATAGCTCTACAATAAATAAAAAAGCACACATTCATTATATCATCTTAAAAATCTTCAGCCCAATGACTTCTAATATTAGTAGATACGTTTTCTTTCTTTATATTTACCATTTTCAATTGAGTCAGTGCACTAATTGAATAATCAAATGTTAATGTATATTGTTTAAATATTTTATGTTGGAACTATCAAATGTAGTGGGCTCCAGTATTGCAATGATAATGCTGGAACTCCTGGGGCTTCCTTCTTTACTTTTATTAACCCAGTAGTTTGTAACAAACTTGGAAGCAACGGTGTTGTATGCACAAGTACTAGCTCTTACTGCAGGTTGTCACTTGATCAGCTGGCACAAGTTCGCTAGGAGCTTAAGCCAACTTCTACGAGTTCTCAGAAGAAGCTTTTACTGTGATGGAAGAAAGCTAACTCTACAGGGGCTATTCTACTTGCAAAAAGAGAAGGAAGACTGAAATGAAACACAAACCCTAGCAAACCCTAGTTTACCCACTAACCCTACTTTTGCAAGAAAAGAGATGAAAACTAATGAAGTGAGTGCCATTGACTACTGAAAAGATAAATTGCATTTATTCAAGCTACTTCTGAAAATAAATGAGAAAAAATCATCTTTTGTACTTTTGAGTGTTTTTATGTGGAATTATTATGCTTGTGATTTATTTGGTTGTGATTGTGTAGAGTTTTGGTGGCAAAGGAAGATGGAGTTGGCTTTTGTAGAGGGTGAGGAAGGTGTGGAGAGGTCCTAAGAAGCCCCTAATACCCTTCTGAAGACTTTCATTGTGATCAGACTTCGAAAAAACACTCACAAGAAATTCTACAGGAGGCTGCAAGGGATCTACAGGAGGTTCTACAGGAGGATCTACAAGAGGGGGAAAAAAGCTGTTTTTAGGGTTTTGAAGGTGGAAAAATGATGGGAAAAGGGAAGGTTGGATGAAGGTGTTGAGGAATCTAGAACTTGTCAAGGAAGATCAGGGATGAACGTGATGGTTGGATTTGTTCAAATGGCAACAAAGCAACTTCATGGAAAAAACGCAGAAATTAGGGCAGATTGGTGAAATGTTGCAAATGAGTTGGGAAATCTAGGAGAAGTGAGCTAGTGCTAGTTGTTTTATGGAGGGATGGTGAGCTGAGATGTCCTGCAAGAGATATGCACATTTACTTAGCAAAACTTGACCAAAGAAAGAACTAAAAACAGAGTTTTGTCTAGTTTGACCTAATTTCTAACCTACAAACACAAAAACGTTGAATAGTACCCTATGAATAGAAAAGCATGCGAGAGAGCTAAGGAAAAAGAACAGGAAATGATCTAAGAAAGTGAATCTGAACCAATGTCAACTTTTCCAAATCAATTTATCACACTAGCAGTTACATGGAAGAGAAAAACGCTATGTTTTTGGTGGCAGCAGTAGTGCCTTGACCTCAAATCATAGTCCCAGGAAGGGAGAAAGGAGATCAAGACCTGCTATTGGCCTTTTTGGATCTTTTTATTTCAATGCAGCAACTTACTTAAGCAACTTGAAACAAAAACAGCTATACTAACCATCAAAAGCAACCTAATCTGATGAAGTAAGATGAATCTATGCAACAGAAATTAACTCATGAATAAAAGAAAAAACATATAAGTGCATAAAGGAGGTGTTGGGCAGCTTGGGTTGGGCCCTAACCTAAGAGATTCAGCTCTCTGAAAGAGATTAGTGTTGGCTCAAAAACTGTTCCATCTTCATTTATCAAAAAATAGCAGTCACATCACATAAACTGTTCTCAAAAAGAACTCGAAAATAAGCTAAACAATGTGTTGCACAAAGGTGCGAAAATCTACTAAGAACTGGCTAAAATCCAACTAAAAAAACTTAGCACCCAAGCCCTGTTATTTATACAACTCAAGCCTCCAACATCTCTCCTAAAATCAAGGGGCTCAGCTTCCCAAAACTGCAAATAAACAGTAGTCTTTCTTTACTTGCTCGGATGCCCCTTGGATGCACTCATGTGGCTGTTTATGCTCTGATTTTCTGATGGATAATTCGAGGTAAGGGTTCATAAATGAATGGGACACCCTCCTACAAATCCTCTCCCTTGTTCTTCCTTGAATTTGGCTGCCAAATGCTTATTAAAAACCTTTGATTTTGTCTCAAAATTGACCAAAATTCTACATAAAGCACACATTAGACTTTTTCACAAATGACTAACCCAATTCACTCTATTAACATAAATATAATAAAAAAAAATTCAATAAACTAATAAGAATGGTGGGTTAAGTCAAATTAGGAGGCAAAATGAGCCCATATAATTACCCATTTCTAGGGCTCATCATTACCCCCCTACTGAATGGGTTGCTCATCCTCTGAGCAACTAGTCTAACTCTTCATCCCTGATGGCTTTAACAGATTCCCTGACATCCCATGCTTCTAATGTGATATCTTCCACTTTATCATGGAATCCTGCCTTTCTATCCACCTCCTCCCACTGTTGTCTTTCTTCCTCTTTTTCCTCTTCTTTTGTCTTCTCTACCTCTATTATCTTCACTTCCTCAAGCTCAGATTTGGTTTCCTTCTCATCTTGTTTAGTTTTTGTCTTCTCTACTTTAGTCTTTTTCTTCTCTGGTTTAGTCTTTTTATTTTCTGTTTTAGTCTTTTCCTTTTCTGTTCTGGGTTTCCTCCTCTCTTCTCTGGTCTTTTTCTTCTCTGTTTTAGGTTTTTCCTTCTCATCTTCTAGTTTGATTTCCTCCTTTGTTTCAAGTTCTTCTTTCTCTATTTGGTTTTTTCCTCTTTTTCTATTTCCTCCTCATCTTCCCCTGCCATATTTATAAAAATATCCCTGTCATGATGTTCAGAGTCTTCTGGAATATCTCAGGTGAAGAGGGAGACAACAATTTTCAAAAATCAGGAAACAGAGAAAAATTTGTGTTTTTCTTTAAGAAACAGGCTAATTCTTTTTTATTATTATTAATGCAATTACTCTTCTCTTCAGGCTTAATTCTTCCCTAAAATTGCATCATTCATTGTATATGTGAGTATACAAGGTGGAGAAGGAGACAACACTTCTTTTGCAGAAACAGGAAATAGATGAGAACTGTGTTTTTTTCAAGAAACAGACAAACTTTTGAATGCAATTCCTCTCCTTTTTCAGGCTTAATCCTTCCTTAAAATTGCATCACTCCTTGTATATGTGAAAACCAGGGTGAAGAAGAGACAATACTTCAGAAACAGAGAATAGATGAAAACTGTGTTTTTCTTAAGAAGCAGGCAGAATTCTTTGAATGTAATTCCTTTCCCTTTTCAGGCTACATTCTATCTTACAACCACATCACCCCTTGTATATATGAAAATTCAAAGTGGGTTTGCACCGATCCTACCTCTTCGAGCCAAAATTTGGATGAGAAACCCATTTTTTCTTCTGCAATACTACTCATTGGTCCTCCTGTAGAACCGTTACAGCTTCTTGTAGAATGTTGATAGTAGAAAAATGGCTGAAAATGATAGTGGATGATGATTTCAAGGTTATGGTGGTGGTATAGAGCTTATTGCAGCTAAGTGGACAAGGATGAAATGGAAGAAAAGGTGGTGAAAGAGTTTCGAGGAAGCATAGTTATGTTTTCTTTGATATATTTCCACCAATGGTGAGCTGACAAAAATGTGCGTTGTCATTATTTGGGTTGTTGTTCCCCACTGCAGTGTCATCATGAAACCTTATGCTTTTTGTCTACAATCACCTCCCATCAATTATGCTGGAGTTGAAAACATCTGCCACTACCTCCTTTTTAGATTTTCCATGAGTTGACTAAACACGTGCTGTGTGATCTTCAGCTAAGCACTGTTGAACTGGATGAGGGTGGCCAGTTAGTTGGCCACCAATCTAGTTTAATCTCAACCATCCCATTTGTTCATGCAGTTTTGGATCATACAGATGCAACAAAGGAACGGGTTTAGACACTTACCTGTAAGTCAACATATGCGTGTTGTGGTGCTGCTTGGTTTTTTTGCTGTTGCATGCTCATATTCAGTTGTTGCATGCCTGTATCCCTTCTACTATATGCTTTTTGTTGTCTGATGTGTGGCTATTTTTCTTATGCATGTATCTTCTTGGCTGGATCTGATCTTAGGAGTCTGCTTCAACCTTCAGATTTGCACCCTCATGCTGTTGATGCAATATTTTAATGGGACAATAACTTATTTTGTTCATTTCTCCCAAATGGTAGACTGGATTGAGTTGAAATTTTTTGAGCATGTTTTTATCATCATTATGCACCTCCCATAGAAACATTTTGGTCAATGGATGCACGAATTTCAAGAAAAACTGAAAATGGCTAAAGGTGATGGAGGTTGATTTCTTGGAAACCATGCATTGGAATTGGCTGAAATTGCTTGGGCATGTTACTATCACCCATATGCATCTCTCCATGAAACAAGTTTTTAAATGGATGCACGGATATGGAGAAAATGCAAAAATGGCTAAAGATGATGGAGGCTAATTTCTTGCAAAGCGTGCACTGGAATTGGCTGAAATTGCTTGGGCATGTTGCCATCATCCCTTTGCAACTCCCCATGAAACAATTTTTTAAATGGATGCACAGTTTTCAAGTTAGGGAAAAAACAAATTTTTGCTCTATGTATTTTTGTATGAGAGCATCCTACAGTTTTTGGACAGTAAGAAAAATGAGCTTGGGGTGTGATGCAGGCTTGGAAATGATGAAAGAGAGATTTGAAGACTATAGGAGGACTTATAAACCCTTTATGAAGCTTCCCTATTCCCCAAACTTCTTTTAAAATCCATTTCTAGCTCTCTGTAATTTCTACAGGAGTCTCCTGTAGAAAACACAGTTTTCAGAAAAGAAGTACAGTGAGGTGGAAAGAATGTCGAGAATGATGGAAAAGGGTCAGGGAAGGTAGGATATGTGTTGTTATTGGTTTCAAATCTTTCTTGGCACCTTTTGCTTCTTTCTGAAGTTCTCCTGCAGACCTGCAATACAACTGGAAATTCATTTTTCTTTTTCTTTTTCTCCTTTTTTTTTGGAAACAACTAGGGTGCCTCAAGGAGGTTTTCACCCTAATTGCCTGCCCTGGGCACCTCCAAGGGAGGTTTTCACCCAGGGATCTTATTCTCTTTTTATTTTTTCTTCTTTCCAACCCATTGACTGCCTCATGGAGGTTTTCAATCAATGAGCCAATCTGAGGCGCCTCTGATGAGGTTTTCACCTTAGATTTTTATTTTTTCTCTTTTTTTTCTTTTTTTCTTTTTCTTTTTTTTTCTCTACCCTATCCTACTTGAAAAACAAAATCATTTTCAAGTATAATAATACTTCCAATGGAGCCATGTGCACACCGAGATGATAGACAAAATGATGTGGAGGCTTGAAATGCATGCCTTGACAGGTATTCGGATTTTAGAGACCAAATGATTTGACTTTGAAAGGATCAATCATAGTTGAGGAAGAGAGTACTACTGCAAATTAATGACTGTTTGGAATCATATTTAAATATATTTGTGATTTCCTTGGTCCTTTTACTGATCTGGATCATTCTTCATGCCACCTTCTACCATGACCTTCACATCTTCCTCTTTTTGTTGATTTTTCTCTTGAATACATGGAGGATTTGATGGTAACCATGAGGGAGCTCTCTCAATATCTGATTTTGATGTCCTCTCTTCATCAAGTGTAGCCCATGGTTCTTTGATATTCTCTTTTGCATCTTCTTCTGTTGGATGTGGTCCTTCAATGATATCAATATAATCTCTTTTTTACAATACTCTTCCTGAGTTATGGTGAATATCATTGAGCTCAAAAGGAGTTGTTTGGAAGTGTTGTACCTCAGGTTAACAATTGGGTTGAGCTACTCCAATGTGCGAGTTTGGAAATGGTGGTTCCCCACTATATACTTGTTGGGCCTGTCTGTTATTCAGGTTTGAGTTCAGTTGAGCAGGCATTTGGGGTTGCCTTGGTGGAGTAGGAGGCAATGGTTATGGTTGAGCAGGTGGTGGAGGAAAAAGAGCTGGAAGAGAGTTGTATTGGGGCCTCCACCCCTGATGAGGTGCATTCCACTGAGGCTGTGGCTAAGCATAGGGGTGAAATGGATGAGCAGCTGGTTGGGTATAATATGGAGATGTGAAGGACTAAGGAGGAGGCATGGACCAGGAAGGATGAGTAGGGGGGCCCCAAGAAGGTATAGAAGTGACTTGGTTGGGGTTGTAGTATGCCTAAGATGTCCCTTGCATCCCCTGCTGATATGGTCTAGGTCCATGTGGCCTCCTTCAATCTATGTAATAGGTCTGTTCAGTGACTACTTCAGCCCCTTGATACATAGCTTTAAGTCTGGGCAAGGACGGGCACTTGTTCGTTGAATGATTTTCTTCACAGATTGAACAAACCTCTTAGATTTCAATGGGCATTCATTCCTAGGATACCTCCTGGTGCATCTAGGGAAAAAAATGGCCAAAGCCCTCTCTGCTTCCTCTTATTTTCTTTTCATATGCATGGCAAGAATCTACTGCATCTCACTTTTGAAATCTTCCAACAAATTCTCAAACTCACCTCTAAGAGATGAGTTGGAAGAAAAGGTATTGCTCCCAACATTTATGTTTTCATCCATTGGCTCCAGAGGAATGTTTTCTTCTTCTTCATCCCCTATAGGTTCTTCAAATATGTTTGGCTATTACCTAAGGGTGTTTCTTGATTGCAGGCACCGAAGAAGAGAACAGGTTATTTGTGTGAAGTAGTGGGGGTGTTGGGCAAGCATTTTCTGACTTATCTCTACTCCTACGAGGCATGAAAGGAATTTTTTTTGGGTTATTTTTGTTTTTTCTCCTTGTACCTGCAAAACTGAAATTGGATGAACAAACAAATTGCAACTAATCTGAAATGAACTTGCTGAAATGAAATTGTAGAATTGAAATGAAAGCAAGGAAATGACTAATCTACTTGTGCTAGAATTGAAATTGCAGAATTGAAAGGACTAATCTACTTTTTCTAAAATGGAAATTGCAAAATTGAAATGAAAGCAAGGAAGTGCCTAAACTACATTGCTGGAATGGAAATTGCAGAATTTAAATGAAAGGAGGAAATGACTAATCTACTTTTATTGAAATGGTAATTACAGAATCGAAATGAAAGCAGGAAATGCCTAATCTACAATTGCTGAAATGAAATTGTAGAATGGAAATGAAAGCAGGAAATGCCTAATCTACGCTTGTTGAAATGGAAATTGGAGAATTAAAATGAAAGCATGAAATACCTAATCTACTTTTGCAGAATGGAAATGAAACAACTACTCTACTTTTGCTGAAATAAACTACTTAGCAGAATGTTGCAATGGAAAATAGAAGAAAGTAGTAAACACAAAATACTCTAACGCTTCCCTAACAACATCGCCAAAAAGAGTGGTGGGCTCTATTATTGCAGCAATAATGTTGCAACTCCTGGGGCTTCTTTCTTTACTTTTATTAACCCGGTAGTTCGTAACAAACTTGGAAGCGACGGTGTTGTATGCACAAGTACTAGCTCTTACTACAGGTTGTCACGTGATCAGCTGGCGTAAGTTCGTTAGGAGATTAAGCCAACTTCTATGAGTTCTCAGAAGAATATTTTACTATGATGGAAGAAAGCTAACTCTACAAGGGCTATTCTACTTGTAGAAAGAGAAGGAAGACTGAAATGAAACACAAACCCTAGCAAACCCTAGTTTACCTAATAACCCTACTTTTGCAAGAAAAGAGATGGAAACTAATGAAGTGAGTGCCATTGACTACTGAAAAGGTAAATTGCATTTATTCAAGCTACTTCTGAAAAGAAATGGGAAGAAATCATCTTTTTGTACTTTTGAGTGTTTTTATGTGGAATTATTATGCTTGTGATTTATCTGGTTGTGACTGTGTAGAGGATTGGCGGCAAAGGAAGATGGAGTTGGCTTTTTTAGAGGGTGAGGAAGGTGTGGAGAGGTCTTAAGAAGCCCCTAGTACTCTTCTTAAGACTTTCATTGCAATCAGACTTCAAAAAATCACTCACAGGAAATTCTACAGGAGGTTGCAAGGGATCTATAGGAGGGGGCAGAAAGTTGTTTTTAGGGTTTTGAAGGTAGAAAAATGATGGGAAAAAATAAATGAAGGCTAGATGATGGTGTTGAGGAATCTAGAACTTTTCAAGGAAGATCAGGGATGAACGTGATGGTTGGATTTGTTCAAATGGCAAGAAAGTAACTTAATGGGAAAAAATGCAGAAATTAGGGCAGATTGGCAAAATGTTGTGAATGAGTTGGGAAATCTAGAAGAAGTGAGTTGGTGCTAACTGTTTTATGGAGGAATGGTGATCTGAAATGTCTTGCAAGAGACCTGCACATTTACTTATCAAAACTTGACCAAACAAAGAACTAAAAACAAAGTTTTGTCTAGTTTGACCTAATTTCTGACCTCCAAATAGAAAAACGATGAACAGTACCCTATGAACAAAAAAGCATGCAAGAGAACTATGGAAAAAGAATAGGAAATGATCTAAGAAATTGAATCTGAACCAATATCAACTTTTCCAAATCAAGTTATCACACTAGCAGTTGCATGGAGGAGCAAAAAGTTGTGTTTTTGGTGGCAGCTGTAGTGCCTTGACCTCAAATCATTGTCCCAGGAAGGGAGAAAGGAGATCAGGACCTATTTTTGGCCTTTTTGGATTTTTTTCTGTCACTATAGCAACTTACTTAAGCAACTTGAAACAAAAATAGCTATATTAACCATCAAAAGCAACCTAATCGGATGAAGTAAGATGAATCTATGCAATAGAAATGAACTCATGAATAAAATCAAAAACATATAAGTGCATAAAGGAGGTGATGGACAGCTTGGGTTGGGCCCTAACCCAAGAGATTCAGCCCTCTGAAAGAGATCAGTGCTGGCTCAAAAGCTGTTTCATCTTCATTTATCAAAAAATAGCAGTTACATCACATAAGTTGTTCTAAAAAAGAACTCGAAAATAAGCTGACCAATGTGTTGTACAAAAGTGCGAAAATATACTAAGAACTGGCTAAAATCCAACTAAAAAAATTGAGCATCCAAGCCCTGTTATTTATACAACTCGAGCCTCCAACATCTCTCCTAAAATCAAGGGGCTCAGTTTCCCAAAACTGCAGATAAACAGTAGTTCGTATTTACTTGCTCGGTTTCCCCTTGGATGCACTCATGTGGCTGCTTATGCTCCGAGTTTCTGATGGAGAATTCGAGGTAAGGATTCATAAATGAAGGGGACACCCTTCTATAAATCCTCTCCCTTGTTCTTCCTCAAATTTGGCTGCCAAATGCTCATTAAACCCTTGATTTTGTCTCAAAATTGACCAAAAATTTACATAAAGCACACATTAGACTTTTTCGCATAATGACTAACCCAATTCACTCTATTAGCATAAATAGAATCAAAAACATGCAATAAAATAATGAGAATGGTGGATTAAGTCGAATTAGGAGGCAAAATGAGCCAATATAATTACCCATTTCTAAGGCTCATCAAAATGTTAATGTATATTAGATCTATTTATATATTTAAAAAAATTGAGACTAAAATAAGTTGTTTAATTTGAACTAAAAACTTCAAAACATACAATATTTAAAGAACTCAACTCGATTTATCATTATGTCTCTCCTAAATTATTCCTTTGACTTTGTATAAGTTAGTTATTCCTTTAACTTTGTATAAGTTAATTATGACTTTTTGGTTATTTTCTTTTTTATTTGTAACTTTATTTTTTTAGTGACCCCTTAATTTTTGGGTTTGTTGTTAATTTTAATTAATCGATGGAATAAAATATTATTAAAACCATCATTTTTTTGTTAAATAAAAATTTGTAATACTTTTCCTCATATAATTGGTCAAAAATAAGTACCTAGATCCCTATCACCAATTAGGTATGACTTTTATCATATTCCATATTTTGTGTGTGTGTGTGTGTGTGTGTGTGTGTGGATTTTTAGATTAAAAACATAAAAAGAAAATAATGTCTTTTTAATTTTTGGTCTAGTCAAAAGTAATTGTTACATTATAGCCATTGGAGTGATCTTTTTCTCTCTATTTAATCTCTTTGATTCTTCATCTTGTCTTGATGATAAACCACACTTATTAGTTCCAAATGTGTCTTGACAAATAAGATTTAATGTAATTATCATCCGAAGAAAAAAAAACATCTCTCAAATATTCAAGATCTAATATACCCAAAAATATTCAGTTTATATAGAGTTTAAAAAAAAAAAATTAATTACTTAACATATATATTTAAAAATTATAGAGAACTACCATTATTTATTATAAAATACCCCTCTATATATTGTAGTCAATCATAGCTATTAAGATGACAAGTAATTTAATATCACATACCGAAAAACAATGATGCATTTCCAATGAATTTGTTTGATGACTTTGTTTATTAATTTAGTTAAAAAAAACATAAATATGTTTAAAAAAAATATAATATTTAATTATAATTCTTAATAAAATTATTTAAAAATTTTGATTATTAATAATCCATTAAATAATTAAATTAAAAGTTTATTAAATTTATTGATATATTTTTTGGACAATAATTGTAAAGTATAACATTTGCATGTTTTGTGGAACATATTATGTGGAGTAGAATGTCTCTCTATGGGGAATACAAGTGGGCTATAATGTTAGTGGTCCACTAATTATTTGGTTGTTATAGATATGGAAAATACATATATAAATTGGTAAAATTAAAACATATAAATTAATTATTTCAACCCTGAGGTATAGTTCACTTGGTCAAGTTCTTGTTGCTAAGTACCTTGCTTATCAAGACATCAAATATCCCTGACACTTTGCTAGTTTGGAATTTTTTTCAAAATTTGTTCCATAACGGTGATTGGTTTTTTCCTTGTTATAGATACGTTTCTTCACTCTTCAAAGGTAAACATAAGGACCTATAATAAAACAAGTTGTTCATCCTTCTTGATCATAATTTCACTAAGAAATAAAACAAGTTGTTCATCCTAATTTCACTAGTAAATCCTTTTTTAGGTAGTCTTTCTTTCTTGTTATTTTCTTTTACATAATGTTTACTAACTTATAGGAACTTATAATGAACATAAAATAATAGATAATTTTCAATATGCTAGTGAACTAAAGTTGAAATTCCAAATCAGAATTTCTTTCTTGTTATTTTCTTTTGCATAATGTTCACTAACTTATAGGAACTTATAATGACCATAAAATAATAGATAATTTTAGACCTTTCTAGTTTGGAATGTTTTTCAAATTTGTTCCATAATGACCATAAAATAATAGATAATTTTAGGCCTTTCTAGTTTGGAATCTTTTTCAAAATTTGTTCTGTAACTGTGATTGGTGTTTTTCTTATTATAGATCATTTTCTTCACTTTTAAGAAATAAACACAAGGACCTGTAACAAAACAAGTTGTTGATCCTAATTTCACTATTAAATCCTTTTCAGGTAGTCTTTCTTTCTTGTTATTTTCTTTTGCATAATATTCACTAACTTATAGGAACTTATAAAGGAACAAATATACTAGTGTGAAATTCCAAATCTGAATTTCTTTCTTGTTATTTTATTTTGCATAATGTTCACTAACTTATAGGAACTTATAATGAACATAAAATAATAGATAATTTTCAATATACTAGTGAACTAAATTTGAAATTCCAAATCCCAATTAGACGGGGAGATGTTGGTAGGGTAGGTGAATTTGGACAGATAGATGTTGGTAGGGGAGGTGAATATGAACATGCAGAGACTCACTTTCATTATGTCAATCCTATTTAATTTTGAAAACTTTCAAATTTATTGTTAAATTTAAAACTTACAAGTATATACAAATATGTATTAATATACATGGATAATATATACTATAATTTTATATCTATATGCGGTGTTGAACCATGATGTGCACAGTGGACAAAGACATATGTGAGAGGTTGAGTGTTATGTTGCAAGAAGGTTGGAGGCAGTGGATGTAGATCATAATATTGTTGTATATGTTTTGTATAGGCTAGTTAATATTAAGTACTATGCTCTGAGTTAATGCTTGGTTTAATTGATTTAATGTATTTTCATCTTATTCGTTAGATGAGAATAAATGATATTCAATGAACACGACAAATGTCACTAAGTCAATAATTGACTTAGTGCATGATTCTTAATACTTACCCTTTTTAAATAGTGAACATGTTACTCCTTTCATTGAAATACCTTTTAATTTCCAGTCGGCCTTAATTTTCCTCTAATTTCTCTAAGTTTTAGTTTCGAGAGAATGAACATGTTAATATATAAACAAATTTAATTCCATACTCCTCAAATTAAGACATTTAAAGATGACACTAACACAAAAGGAATGTAAATAGCAAACAATTCCAAAAAAATTGAGTCGAGAGGCTTATTCTACAATTTAGTAACAGGGTTGTCATTTATATTTGGTGTTTGGCTTGATCATGACCTTAAAATTAGATGATGATAATAATAATAATAATAATAATAATAACAACTTCAATAATTGTATATATCTAGTTAATTTTAATTAAAACAATTAAAGTAATTAAAAAAACAAATTATATTTCTCTTAGAGAGATAGAGAATGTGTGTATTAATGTTGACCTTAGTAAAATATTTCAATGCTCGGAAGGAAAAACTAATTAAAGATAAAATATTTGATGTGTAGACTAGTTGGTTTGCATAGGGTGTGTATATTTGGTTAGTTTTAATTAAAACTATTAAATTAATTAAAAAAACAAATTATATTTCTCTTAGAGAAATAGAGAATGTGTGTGTTAATGTTGACATTAGTAAAATATTTCAATGCTCACTATAATAATTGAGGTGTAGACTAGTTGGTTTGCATAGGGTTCAGTGTTGTTCAAACCTGTCGATGGTTAAGTTTTCTTCCAACTAATAAGTAATCAGACCACCATAGTCTATATAGAGAGAAACATAAAATCACTATAAATTCATCTTAATAATTGATTTATCAAAGTACAAAATGCAATTTACGATAAATCTATAGTATTTTAACATTGAATTCTATTTTTTATTATTAATGGAAATACCAAACAATTCCAAATTAATTTAATATTTAATTTCTTTTTTTTCTATTATATTGAAATTATAATTAACATTATCATTGTGTTATACTTTTTCTTCCAAAAACATATTACTATTTTCAATACAAAATATGTACTTAAAAAATTTTGAGATAACATCTTATTTTAATCATGGCTCTACAATAAAAATTACACACATTCATTATATCATCCTAAAAATCTTTGGCCAAATGACCTCTAATATTAATAGATAGGTTTTCTTCGTTTATCTTTTACCATTTTCATTTGTGTGAGTGCACTAATAGAATTTATTAAATGTTAATGTACATTATTTAAATATTCTTTGTTTTGAAGTGTTTGGTGGGAATTAAACAACTTATTTTAGTTTGATTTT
>APFE031747122.1:99433-126351 GCA_000404065.3 Pinus taeda
ATATAAATAAATCTATTTTTTTCAAATTTAATTTTTTTGCCCCTTTGATTTCTCCCACTTGGGTTTATTGTTATTTCCCTCTAATTTTTTTTTTGGTCAAGTAAGAGTGGAACCTTCAATTAATCAAATAAACATTACATATGGTACACGTCTTTACAAGTGTAAAGACCAAAAAAAGATAGACCGATTGAAAAACAACAACCAACTGGGTTAACAGAACCCAAAACCTTGCATACCTAACCACAAAAGCCCCTTGGGAAAAAATCCTAAGTGAACAGACTGCTGATCACTCTGCAATTCTCCTCCTTCAATTCTTGCTGCCCAATCTCCCCAAATCTTTTCCATCAAACTCCACCGTCGATCTTCCTTTCAATCGGACGATAGATACTCACTCCGATCAACCAAGATCTACCGAGATCCGCCATCTATCTAACCTTCAATCAGATGGCAAATACTCACTCCGATCAACTGAGATCTACCAAGATCCACCGTCGAGAAAACCTTTAATCGGGCAGTAGATACTCACTCTGATCAACTGAGTTGCACGTTGATCCTGTGTCATTGATCAAAACCCATTTGATCTGAGGGTCCACAATATATCCCTTCGGAAACATACACAGTAGTTATCCGCTTTACGGACTCGATCTAGATTATAAACTTGATCTAAAAAGATATCAGGTCCACTCAACCACTTAACCTTCGATCAAATTAAAACCCAATATCCATTTGATATTGAAGGCCATCAAAGCCTATGGTCTACAACCCATCAACAAGCACGCTTTTTAACACTTCCTCAACTCCTGTAGTTGGCTATAGCGTAAACATTTACTGTGGGATCGATGGTCAGGAAACACTCCGGCGCTTCAACCCGGGTCCCGAACTTCCACTTTTGCCCATTCTATCTAGTCTCCCTCCTTCTTATTATTCATGATCTAGAAGTACTCCATGTCTTTGGACGCCTGTCATTGACAATCGTCCCTCAGTTTACCAGAGGGTATAGACTCCCAATCATACCAGATATAGCTCTCCTTTCACATCACTCCTTCATTCGCAATATGATCAAATAACATAATGGCTTTCCTTTGCACATGAACAAAACTAATGGTTCTTAGGGTTCGCAAATGGGAATGAATACACTGAAAGATCTACGAGAGCCTCTAGTGTTTCGACACTTTCCCAGGTGTCGTTCCATTACACATTTTCTTGGCCACATTAATGACCAATTCTAAGTCAGCTTCAATGATGGTATTATGTAAATTTAACTCAATCACACTTTTCAAGAACTATTCTAAGGCCATGAGCTCCATCATGTTATTAGTGGTATTCCCCAAATGAATATGGAATATATACTTTATTCTTCCCTGTTCATCTCTTATGACACCTCCAAATCCAGTCATCCCTGGGTTGCCCTTAGAGGCCTTGTCTATATTGATCTTCAAAAAACCATGAGGAGGAGGCTACCAGAAATCTTTACCAGTAGTTGTTTTGATCACTCCTTTAATAGTTCCAATGGGAACCAGAGAGTGGAGATCCAACTGCCTCAAAATGCGAGCCTGTTGGACCGAAGGGGGGTCCTCTGGAATTTTCCACATAAGGGCTCCTACTATATCTTTGATCTGTCTTAGAATTTGGACAATGATATTCTGGGTCGAGCCTATTTTGTTCTTGAAAATCCTGCCATTGTGTTCTTTCCAAAAATCCCATATAATAAAGCTTAGAACCAGAGTCCAACCCTTATTAATGATTTCATTACCTGAGAAGTATTTCCTCCAATTCTTCAAAGTGTTGGTGATGCTAAGTCTGTCTTTGTCAGTTTTCCTGAAGACTGAGGCCACCCAATCCCACAAAGTAGAGGGGAAGGGGCAAAGGTTCAGTAAATGCTCCATCATTTATTCCTGTAAGCCACATAGAGGGCACTTGGATGGGCCAACAAATCCCCTTTTCAGAAGATTCTCCCAAGTGATAATTTTCTTTTAGTGAACTAACCACATGAATAACTTGACTTTCATCCATTGTGAGTTCCTCCAAAGGTTATTCCAAACCTGGTTAGGGTTTGGATAATCAAAACCTAGGGCCATGCATTTAGCTTATTTGAGGTTAAAATTGCCTTCGTTGTTTTGACCCCATCTCAGTTAGTTAGACGAGGAAGACATTAAGATCTTCCTTCTCTCCAAGTCAAGAGCAAGGGAATATGCCTGGGCTTTCAAAGGGCTCTCTTCATTATATCCAAGATTCTTCCACTTTCGCCATTTATCATTGTCCCTTTCCTGATCCCAGAAGTCACTTACCATGAGTGGACCTTTTTTATATGTTTCATGTTCTAGAGCAGTTAGTTCTTCTCTAAACAAATTTGGTTCCTGCTGCCAGTTATCCTCCCAAAACCATGCAAGGTTACGAGCTCTAATCTCCCAGAAACTATGTTGCTGGAAAATGCCTCTATTCTCCCAAGAAAGGTTCCAAATGTGGGATCCCTTAATGAGCCCTGACATTCTTATATAATCCCTCTCCTTCCAATTACTTGCATATTTTTGCTTCCAAAGCTTGGCCCAAGGGGTTAACGATTCCTTGAGCCACCTCCACCAAAGTTTTGCTCCCGAAACTCTGTTGAGTATTTCAGGGTAATGAAGCCCCAAACCTCCATGGGCCTTAGGTTTGCATAGCTTGTCCCAAGCTACCAATACCCACTTATTTTTCTCTTCCCCTTTGCCCCAAAGAAAATCTCTTTGAATATTTCTGATTTATTATATAACACCTTTGGGAGCACGAAGAGCTAAAAACATGAATATGGGTATAGCCTACACGACAGCCTCTATAAGCACAAGGTGCCCCGCCAAGTTCAAATATGTGCAGGTCCATTTCCTGACTTTGTCCTGAAGTTTATTGGTGACCGGCTCCCACAGTCCCTTACTTAGAGGTTTGTCAATAAGAGGCATTCCAAGGTACTTGGAAGGTAACTGAGCCCTTTGATACCCAAGAAGTCTAGTGAGGTTCCTTTGAATAACAATGTTAGTATTGAAAAAAAAAACCTTTGATTTGTCAAGGCTTACCTTTGTACCAACTGCCAAAGAAAAGTCGTTCAAGATTTGTTTGAAAGCTCTGGCTTCCTTGACCGTAGGAATTCCCTGCAACATTGTATCATCCACAAATTGTTGATAGTGGAGGCATCCCCATCCGGGGTAAGTTTCGAACCCTGGATTCTTCCTTCGGCATTTTCCATTTTGATTGCTTTGCCTAGTCCTTCCATCATGAGAAAAAAGAGGAAAGGGGAGAGCGAGCCCCCATGTCTGAGACCCCTAGAGGGAATAAAGGCTCTAGAGGGAGATCCATTAAGTAGAACTGAGAAGCTAGCTGTGGATACAAGGGCCATAACCCATCTTATCCAGTTGTAGTTGAAGCCATAAGCCCTTAGCACTTCCTTGATGTACGACCAACTTAGCTTATCATAAGCTTTCTCTAGGTCCAATGGCATGATCATACCATCTTTCTTATTTCTCTTAAGAGAGTGTACCACCTCGTGAGCTTGTATGGTGTTGTTGAGAATCTGTCTTCCTTCCACAAAACCAATTTTCTCCTCTGAAATAAGAGCGGGAAGAAGAGGCTTGAGTCTGTTAGCGATCGCTTTGGAGATAATATTGTACACCACATTACATAAGGCTATGGGTCTGAATCTGTCCAGTTTCATAGCTTTTTCCTGCTTTGGAATCAAAGCTGTGAAAGAGGCATTAAGATCTTTCAAAACAGTTTTCGATCTCTTAGAGTCTTCCACAACTTCAAGCATATCTTGTTTGACTGTTTTCCAACAAGCTTTGAAGAAATCCACATTGAAACCATCAGGGCTAGGAGATTTCCCATTTTGCATCTCATTGATAACTTTAATAACCTCCTCTTCCGACACTGGCCTATTAAGATTGTGGTTGTCTTCCTTAGTTATAAGCTTAGGAATGAACTTTGTGAATTTGTTAATGAACCGAGATCTGTCAACAAGAGGCTCCTCTGCTATGCTAAGGAAGTGTTGAACTAGGATAGATTCTAGTTCTATGTGTGAGACAAGCATTTTCCCTTGAGAATCTTTAAGTTTGGAATTTTTTTTATGGGATCTATGATCCAAGGTTGATCTATGAACAAACTTTGTGTTTATTTCTCCTTCTCTAATCCATTGCACCCTCGATTTCTGTCTCCAGAAAATATCCTCTTGCATGCACTGATCTTCCCATTCATTCTGTAGAGAGTTAGCCTAAATTTTCCTTTCCTTAGTAAAACCCTCTGAGATGTTGATTTGATTAATCTCCTGGATTTTCTGCTCAACTTCTTTTTTGGCTTTAAAAATATTTCCAAACTCTTGTTTGTTCCAATCTTTAAGCCTATATTTGATGTGTTTGAGTCTTTGTTGTAGAATGAAAATTTTAGTGCCGTGAACGGGCCTTTCTTCCGTCCACCATTTGTCAATATTTTTGGTGAAATCAGGGTGAGAGAGCCAAATATTTTCAAACCTAAAAGGCCTGTTCCTCAGTGTTCCCATAAAATAAGCTTCCCGCTGAACATGCTAGTGGTCTAAGCCTTTGAAGGGAACGATTACAACTAACATATAAAGACCTTTGATAAGGAATTCCTCTAAGATTATGAATCTGTCTAATTTAGAGGTGACTTGAGAAGCCCCTCCTCTCTTATTATTCCAAGTAAAAATGCCATTTGTTGTTTTTGTGTCCACTAGCCCCATGTTATTCATGAAGTTGTGGAAGGCGATGGATTCCCTGCCTAGTTTTCTTGTACCACCTTTTTTCTCTGTAAGAGATGTGATCATATTGAAATCTCCTGCCAGAATCTAAGGCATATCAGGATATCTCTCCCTAAGTTCCTCAAGGGAGGTGAGAAGCTTTAATTTGTCTTCTAGTTTTTGAGGACCATAGATGTTACTGATCATGTAGATCTCCTTATCCCCCAACAGTTGAATCACCATCGATAGATAATTCCTAGAAGCTTCATCATCTAGTATTCCAAGATTTCCCAGATCCCATAGAATGAGAATCCTCCCCGCTGAGTTATCTGCTTTAACCTCTAGATAGTCATACTTGATTAACCACTTACTGTGTATCTCTCTGATCTTGTCCATTGAACGTTTTGTTTCCTAAAGGAAAATCATATCTGATTTTTCTTCTTTTATTCGACTGCTAAGATTTCTTCGTTTCCTTCTACTTCCTAGACCCCTTATGTTCCAGGTGGTAATGCTCATTAAGAAAGGTTTGTAAAGGAGTAACTGGTAAGATCCTTCATCTTACCTAAGTTAACCATAAGTTTCCCACATTCGGATAGCAACTCGTTCTATTTTTTCCTTCCTCTTTCCCTACTCGGGTTCTTTGAAGAAATCATTTGTGTATCCTCCATCATTTTCACTCCCCTATTCTCCTGGCTGTCATGGTTTCTTTTAACTCCAGAGAACTTTGTTTGTGATATCCAAATGAAGAGTTGTTGAACCCTGTCAAACTCCTCTTTAGGCAAAGAGTCAACCCCTTTTGTTATTCCCTGCTCCAAAAACTTTTTTAGATCTAAATTCTCCCTTCCTAGAATCTCCTGCACTTCATAATCTTGTGTTCTTGCCTCACTTGGGGTCATCTCGTGGTCCTTGCTGAGCTCCATCATGCTTGACACATTATCCATTTGTTTTCTATTTTCCGGTATATCCTCCATGTTAGCATCCCCTTCCTTCTCAGTGGGATTACTCTCTGATTCCTGGTTTGTCCCATTGATTTCAACTTCTTCTTCTAAGATCTTGAAACTATTGTGGTTCGATTGTCTGTCTTCAGTAATTTTCTTTTGGTGCCTCTTTCCTCCTTTCCCTTTACCCCTAACCTTAGTAAATCCTTCGGGATCCTTGCTTGTAGTGGCTTTCGTGTTGTTCTCTTGCTTGTTCAATGGGAAGTCCCTGTATAGGTGCCCCTGTTCATGGCACTTATGACACCTACATGGGATGGTTCATAATCTACTCTCTGCACCCATTCCTCATCATACAATTCAAAATGATTACATCTGGAAGTTCCACAGATAATTCCATTTCCACACATATCTGGGTGAACGAAGTGTATTTACCTCTTAGAGTAGTATCTGATATTTTTATAAAATGCCCTAGCTTGTTACCAATAGCCTTGAGAGACTCCGATAATGAATAATATAAAGGAAGGGAGTGGAGTTTTATCCATACCGGCACTGAGGTGAAGCTTCTCATTCTGGGACAAAGTTCATTACCCATGGTCTCATGTAAAGGTATGCAAACGCATAAAAATAGGGTCCTCCCTCGAACACTTTGTCTTTTTCCTCTAAGCTTGTGAACACTTCCATGAAGAAACCCTTGGACCCAAGGTGAAGGTCTACTTTCCCCTTTGGTTTCCAATGGTTCCTTATCCATGCTTGCAAAGCCTTCTTTGTCGACCAGATCCCCATAAATTTACAGATAACAATATATTCTGCCATGTGTTCTCTGTCCACCTGCAGCGTTGGGTCACTTAAAATGACTCGAGGAATAGTGTTCACCTTAGGTTTACATGCCCCTAATGTATTCATGGGAACAACTTTCTAACTACTACCCTCTGTCCTCTTCTCCTTACCAGCTTCCTCATGGTTCTCTTCCTGTTCTTGAGTTCTGATGGTTTCCAATTTTTCTTTATTCGTAACCTCTGTTGTCACCTCCGCTAGTTTCTTGAAGCAATGGGATTCAACTCCCTTCCTTCTATCCACAACCACTTGACTGTGCGAGGGATTAGACCTCCCTCTTCTGCGCCCCACCATGGTAACCAGCTACACAAACCCTAAAGCAAAACCTTAGATCTGATTTGCAGAGATCCAAATCAACCTCTCTTTTCAATTTCAGTAGATCAGGTAAAAATCCTTTTTTCCCTCTAAGTTATTCCTTTAACTTTCTATAACTTAATGTATAAAATGCTTTTTCAGAAGAAATCACATTAAATATTTTGGTCGATGCATTTTGAACCAACAAGTGTGATTCATCTTCAGGGCACGATGAAGAAGTAGATCTAGGAAGAGGGTTAAATAGGGAGACAGGTCAACCTAACAGTTAGAAATATGGCTATATTTGACCAGGGGAGGCAAATGGAAAAATTTAATATTATTTAAATAGATTTAATTATTTTATTAATTGTTTATTTAATCAATATATACTAAAGTCAACTTACTAACCCAACGGTTATATTTAACTAGGATTTTGATAATATTAATAAATTTATAAAAGGGTTTTATCTATCTTATTAATATATTGTCTTGTTATCTCAACGTCTAATATTAATAATATTTAATTAATTAATTAAAAGACCATTATTATTATTTTGTTAATGGTATTCTCCTATTTTTTCTTTAAATATTAAATACTAATATTACTAATAAATATCAACTTTCATATTACTAAATACAAATGATATTAATATTCATAATATGATACTAAGTATTATTATTAGTATTATTAATATTTTTTTGATCAGGTAAGAGTAGGACCTTCTATTAATCAAGTTAAAAATACATAAATTACAAGCAGTAGCCCTATGAGAGTACAACCGGCAGTCGTGCAAACAAAAGCCGAACCACGCAACCAAAACCGTGCGCAGTCTAAACAAAACAACCTGGGAGTTACCTCCATTAACAATGGACAACAAGCAATCAGAAGATCATTTGATCATGTTGTCAAGTGTTGAAAGAAAACGAGCCTCCAGAAGAAGCTTCAAGTGAGGGTCCACCAGAATTTCAACCAGGAAGATTAACAATAAGCTTAAAAGAGCAAGTAGAACCGCGCACTGTCTCCACTAGGCCCACTCAGACCCACAACCACAACACCAACTGTGGCCCACAATAACAACCACAATTGGGGGCCCACAACAACCCACACCAAACCATTCTTACAAACCTGACGTAAACTTTATTCCTGCCCTCTAAACTTTTTTTGGGTCCGAGATCCAAGCTAACTTGCACGATCAACCATACACCATTGACCTCCTCCCAATGATCCAACGGTGTACAGAGATATCGGGTGGAAAAGTCGCACGAGGAATAATCGTCCGATACGAGTGGTATTCTCTCACCTCTCCCTACTACGTGTTGCCCGATGAGTGGAATCGGGGCCTTCCTCCAAAAAACACGATAACACTTAGATCCCGCTTGATAAACCTCTTATGGCTTTGGAAAACTGAGCCTTACAAAATAACTACCATGCTCTTTTACCAAGCGGTTGTTGTAGATCAAGCACATTGGATGGTTCTTGTGCCATCCTTCCAACATCACAATTGAACCAAAAACACCATCAACCTTTCCCCCTAAAGCTCTGTTCCATAGATGACCCAGTCTGTAGTGCATCCAGAATAGGTCTGAGGGAGTATTGAGTTGTGGACTATGACCCGCCCCCCATGAGGGCAAACAATTTAGGGTACCCTTTCCTCCCTCCTGTCTTTTTTACTATCTTATTCCTTCCTGTGAATCCATAGCTCTATATCTTTGTTCGCTTGACAGAGACAATCCTCCAATAGCTTTCCTGGGGGTACAAGATCCCATTCAAACTGAGAATACCTATCCATGTTGGTGACCCCCTCATTCGCCAAGCAATCTGCTAACATGTTAGCTTTCCTCTTCACATGGACAAAGCCAAACATTCTTAAGGTTTGTAGGTGGGATTGGATTTGATGAAAGACTTGCAAAAGCCTCCAGTGCTTTGAAACTTTGTTTGGAGAAGTACCATTACAAATTTTCAGGGCCGCTCTGATAATCAATTCTAAATATGCTTCTATGATGATATTGTGTACATTAGAAACTAAGAGAATTTCCAAGCCTTGTTCTACTGCCATAATCTCTTCCATGTTGTTAGTAGCCTCCCCCAAGTGGCCATGGAATATTTTCTTTGTTTGACCCTTTTCATCTTTTATAACCCCTCCAAAGCCAGCTAACCCTGGATTACCTTTAGAAGCTTTGTCTATATTAACCTTTAGGAAGCCATGTGGAGGAGGCTACCAAATATTAATATTTGCACAAATTTGGCATACCCCCTTGGTTAAGCCCTAAGGGTTTATGGACTGTAGACCCAACTGCATAAGAATGCTCACCTCCTGGGGTAGAAGAGGATCCTTAGGAATATTCCTTAGCAGGCTTCTTATTGTATCTTTGAGCTGCCTCAATATTTGAGAAATTATGCATTTGGGCTCTCTTGCTTTGTCTGTGAAAAACTGATTATTGCGCTCTTTCCAAACATTCCAGATAACAAAGCCTGGTACCAGAATCCAAGCTTTGTTAATGATTTCATTCCCTAAGAAATTTACTTGCCAGTTCTTCAAGGTATTGGAAATGCTGAGACTGTCCCTGTCTATTTTCCTATAGATTGAGGCTACCCAGTCCCATATATTTGAAGTGAAAGGAAAGAGGTTGAGAAGGTGATCCATTGTCTCCTCTTGAGATCCACAGAGATAACATTGGGATAGGCCAATAAAGCCTTCTTCTTTTTTATATTCTTCTAGGTTAAGATTTTCCTTTGATTCACTAACTAGAAGAATAACTTTATTTTCATCCAGTGGGGGCCTTGCCATAGTTTCTTCCAGACTAGAATAGGATTTATATAGTTAAATCCTGTTACTCCCTGTTTGGCTTCTTTGAGGTTAAAGTTACCTTTGGGGTTCTTTCCCCATATTAGTTGGTTAGGTAAGGAGGAAACTAGAATCCTTCTATGCTCTAGCTCCTGGGTGAGAGTTCTTGCCAGGGTCTTCAAAGGACTATCATCATTGTAGCCTAGATCCTTCCAATTCCTCCATTTCTCATTATCCCCATCCTGGTCCTAGAAATATTTAACCATAATCAGCCCTTTATTATCTGTGTCTCTCTTGAGAGCTGCTAAACCATCCTTGTATAGGATGGGTTCTTGTTGCCAGTTGTCTTCCCAAAACCTTGCTAGGTTCCCTACTCAAATTTCCTAGAAGCAGTGTTGTTGAACAATGCTTTTATTCTCCCATGCCAGATTCCAAATATGGGAGCCCTTGATTTGCCCTAACATTCTAATGTGATCCTTTTCCTTTCAATTCTTGGCATATTTTTGTTTCCACAACTTAGCCCATGGAGCTGTCGCTTCCTTAATCCATCTCCACCAAAGTTTGGCTCCTGAAACTCTACTAAGGGTGTCAGTGTCATGAAGCCCCAAGCCACCTTGGTTTTTGGGCTTGCATATCTTGTCCAAGGCTACTAAGGCCCACTTATTTTTTTCCTCACCTCTGCCCCACAAGAAATCCATTTGTATTGCATAATGCCTTTAGGAGCTGGAAGAGCAAAGAACATGAATATGGGAATAGCCTACAAGACCGCTTGTGTGAGCACCAAGCATCCTACCAGATTTAGTGACCTGTGTGTCCATTTCCTGACCTTGTCCTGAAGTTTGCTGATTTTTGGCTCCCACACACTCTTGCTAAAAGGTTTATCAGTAAGAGGTATGCCCAGATACTTGGAAAGTAGTTGTTCCCTTTGAAACCCAAGAATTATGGTAATATTCCTCTGAATTTAAATATTGGTATTAAAGAAAAAAAAATGGATTTGTTGAGGCTTACCTTTGTGCCTGCTGCCATAGAAAAGTCATTCAAGATATGTTTGATCTCTCTGGCTTCCCTGACTGTGGGTATACCCTATAGCATCGTGTCATCCACAAATTTTTGATGAGTGTTTGCTTCTCCATCTTTGGTGAGTTTGATGCCCTGGATACCTCCTTTAGAATTTGCCCCTTTGAACTCTCTACCTAGCCCTTCCATCATGAGAATGAAGAGGAAAGGTGAGAATGGATCTCCCTGTCTGAGACCTCTGGATGGAATGAAGGTTCTTGATGGAGCTCCATTGAGCAGTATAGAGAAACTGGTCATGGTAACTAGTGCCATAACCCATCTTATCCAATTTTGGTTGAATCCATAGGCCCTTAGAATTGCTCTTATGTGTGACCAACTTAGTTTGTCATAGGCTTTCGCTAGGTCCAACTAAATGATCATACCCGATTGTTTGTTGCTTTTGAGAGAGTGTACCATGTCATGAGATTGTATGATTTTTTTTGAGGATTTTTCTTCCTTCCACGTAGCTCGTTTGCTCCTCTGAGATTAGAGATGGTAGAAGGGGCTTGAGTCTATTGGCTATGACTTTGGAAATAATTTTTTACATCACATTACATAAGGCTATGGGTCTGAAACCTTCGGGAGTCATGGCATTCTCCTGTTTCGGGATCAGAGTTATGAAGGAAGCATTAAGAGCCATTATAACCTTCTTAGATTTTCTCGAGTCTTCCACAACCTCAAGGATATCCTGTTTGACTATATCCTAGCAGGTTTTGAAGAAGTCCACATTGAACCCATCCGGGTTTGGGGCTTTTCCATTTTGCATTTCATTGATCGCTCCGCTAACTTCCTCTTCCAACACTAACCTATTGAGATTGTGGTTATCTTCTCTGCTGACCAGTTGAGGGATGTATTGAGTAAATTGTTCAATGAACCTGGATCTATCCTCTAATGGTTCCTCTACTATATTGGTGATTCTTTTATGTGCCCTATGAGCCATGGTGGATTTATGAAAAAAAATTGTATTCCTTTCCCCCTTCCTAATCCACTGTATCCTTGATTTGTGCTGCCAGAAAATTTGCTCTTGCAAGCATCGCTCTTCCCATTCTTCCTACAAGGAGTTTGTAAGCTTTAGCGCTCCTTCGTAAATCCATCTATGATGTTTATCTGATTAATATCCTGTAGCCTCTACTCCACTTCTTTTTTAGCTCTGAACATGTCCCCAAATTCCTTTTTTTTCCACTCTTTAAGCTTGGATTTGACGTATTTGAGTCTCTAATGGAGCATGAACATTTTAGTGCCTTGGTTGTTCATCTCTTCTCTCCACCATTTCCCAATATTACTGATGAATTCAAGGTGAGTTAGCCAAGCATTTTCATACCTAAAAGGTCTATTCCTGGGTATGCCCATAAATGTGGCTTCCAGCTGTACAGGCCAGTGATCCGATCCTCCAAAGGGTAGAATAGAAGCTTTTATGGTTGGGCTTGCGAGAAGGAGATCCTCTGAAATAAAAATTCTATCTAGTTTGGAAGAAACTTAATCAGCTCCTCCCCTCTTGTTGTTCTAGGTGAAGGTTCCATTTATTTTTTTTGTGTCCAATAGCCCCATGTTCATTATAAAATTCTAGAAAGCCAAGGAGTCTCTTCCTAACTGTCTAGTACCTCCTTTTTTTCTGAGTCTCTTCCTAAGTTTGTCTTCTTGCTTTTGCTATCCATAAACATTTGTTATCATGTAGGCTTCCTTATCCCCTGTAGGTAGGCTGAAAAACCATAGAAAGATAGTTCATGTAAGCTTTAGCATCCAGGATCCCAAATTTCTGTGGATCCCACAGCGTGAGAATCCCTCCCGCCGAGTTCTTTGCTTTAACCTCCAAGTACTCATATCTGATTAGCCATTTTTTATGAATTTATCTAATATTTTCCATCAAACATTTTGTCTCCTAAATAAAGATCATATCTGGTTTTCCTTCCTTAATTCTATGACTGGGAGTCCTTTGTTTCCTTTTATTTCCCATGCCTCTGATATTCCAAGTTTTGAGCTTCATTAAGAAAGGTTAGTAATGGAATAGTTGGTAAGATCTTTCATCTTACTTGAGTTAATCAATAGTTTCCCACATTCGTTGAGTATTTCATTCTGTCTTTTCCTGCTTCTCTTCCTTCTTGAGTTCTTTGACAATTGTTCCTGTACATTTTCCATTGTTATGACTCCCCTGTGCTCTTGAATTTCATGATTTCTTTTGACTCCAGCTACCTTTGCTTGTGATATCCATAGAAAGAGTTGTTGAACCCTGTCATAGTCCTCCCTTGGCAGGGAGTCCACTCCTATAGTCGTCCCTTGTTCCAGAAATTTTTCTAGATCTAGATTTTCTTTATCTAGAATCTCCTAGAGCTCAAATTCCTCCATTCCCACTTCACTTGGAATCATCTCTTGGTCCTTACTTATCTCCATGTAGCTTGGTTGGTCATCCTTTTGTTGGTTCTCGACCATGATATCCTCCATGTTGTCTTCCTTCACCTTTTCATTGATTATGTTCTCCCTATCCTAGATTATTTCTTTGCTCCCCTCTTCTTCCTCTAAGATTTTGAACCGATTGTGTCTTGACTATCTATCCTCATTCATCTTCTTTTTTGGACATTTACCGCCTTTCCCTCTGCTCCCGACCTTGGTGAAACCCTCTTGATTCTTATCTTCAACGGTTTTTGCATTTCCTTCCCTATTGTTTACTGGGTAGTCTCTGAATAGATGTCCATGTTCATGACATTTTCAGCACCTAAATGGGATGTGCTCATAGTCCACAGTTTGCACCCATTCTTCATCATACACCTCCAAAATTATTACTTCTGGAAGATCTCCCAATAAGTCTATTTCCACACAAATCTGGGCCAAGGAGGTGTATTTTCCTTTTAGAGTGGCCTTTAAGAACTTTAGGAAATGCCCCAGTTTATTGCCTATTGTTTTCAGAGATTCTGGTAGCCAATAGTCCAAAGGAAGAGAGTACAGTCAAATCCATACCAGTACCAATGTGAAGGTCTCACACTCTAGGACAAAGTTCATCTTCCATGGCCGCATGTAGAGTCCTGCCACAACATAGAAATATGGACCTCCTTCAAACACTTTGTCCTTATCCTTTAAGCTCATGAACACCACTGTAAAGAAGTCCTTAGACCCCAGATGTAGGTGTATTTCTCCCTTAGGTTCCAATGACTCCTTATCCAGATATGTAGCGCCCTCTCCATTGGCCATAGCTCCATAAACTTGCAAACGATTTCATGTTCCGTCATATGATCCCTATGTGCTTGAAGTGCAGGATCACTCAATATGACCCATGGAATGGTACTTGATTTGGGTTTGTAGACCCCCGTTGTCCTTATGGAAGGATGTTTTCCATGGCTTCCTGCATTCTCCTCCTCTTTGTTTGTTTCTGGTTTATCCCCTTCTTGTTCCTGAAGTTAATTTCTTTCCAATGTTTCTTTTCCTTTTGCTTCTGTAGCCTTTTCCAGAGGTTTTTTAAAGTGTTGCTTTCCTGCTTCCTTATTCTTGCCTGTAACTACCTGATTGTAGGAGGGAGCAACACTTCCCCCTGCACGTCCCACCATGGTTCCACAGTTCAAACCCTAGCTCACCTTCAACCCTAACTCCGACTTCTTTTGCTCCTATTCTAAAAAAAAAACTTATTAGTATTATTAATATTGTATAGGTATTTAGTATTAATATTAATATTAATAGAATTATATTATTATTAAAACTATATTTATTATAAATATTATTGCCTAGTTAATACTAATGATACTAATAGTATTAACTATTTATGTTAATATTAATAATCTATATCATATTAATAATATTATATATATAATATATGGGGTATTGGTTTATATTTTTTAAATTAAAAACAGAAAATTAAAATAATTTCTTCCTAATTTTCATTCTAGTTAAAAGTAATATTACATTATAGGCATTGGAATAATATTTCTCTCTATTTAATCTCTTCGATTCTTCATCTTGTCTTGACGATGAACCACACTGGTTATTTTAATTAATTCTAAATGTGTCGAAAAATAAATTTTAATGTAATTACCACTCAAAAAAAATCTCTCAAATATTCAAGACCTAATATACCCAAAAATATTCAAATTGTATAGAGTTGACAAATTAAACCTATAATTCAAAATTTTCACTAAAGACCTCGCGAAACATAGCATAGTTTGACTATGGCAGGTCAATGTACCATAATTAGTATTCAATGTCCATATATTTTGAAAATATATGTTTTATATGTCTCTTTATTGGGCATAACGTCAAGTTGTCCATTGGATATTAATGTGCTTTGCGCATACAGTAAACACATATATCATATATTAGTTATTTTGAATAAATGAATTTTTTATTTTAAAGGTCGTAGTCTAATGAGGCAGAGGAGTTTCCCGGAAAGTTATGGAAATTCCAATCATATTTAGAGAAAATCCAACAAAGATTTTTGTAAATCCAAGTTATTTTTGTTAAACTTCAAAATTTTAGGTGTCCTAGACTTTTTTGATGGTGCTGAATCCATTTCCACCATCAAAAACACAATTCAAATACTGCCTCCAATATTTTTTTAATTTTTTTCTCGAATTCCAACCACTTTTGGTTGTCTGGGCAATTCCTCCGCCTCGATAGACGACTCCAGTTTAAAGAAAACCACCAACAGTTCGTCATTTCAACAAAAACAAAAAACAAGATGGACGACTTGCATTCAATAAAGAAAAAACCATGAAAAGAATGAGTTAACACCATGTATTAGTATTAGTTTAGTTGAAATGGGTGATTTGAGTTAACATCGTGTCTTAGTTGAAATGGATGATTTGAGTTAACACCAAGTCTTAGTTGAAAAGGACGATCTGGGTTAAGTTAACAACACTTGAGTCAACAAGAAAAGGAAAATCCACCAAAATCATGTATCCCCAGATATGACTCCTTATTGAAAGGAATTTCACAAATCTAGTTGATATCCACAATGCCACCATTTCCTTAATTCCTTAATTTTATCAATCACCCATCTGAGGAGCCGATGACAACATCCAGGAATTTCATCCTCATCACCATTGTATTAATGCTCATCTTTGTATCTACAAACAACCATCTCATGATTCATCATTATCATGTGAAAAGTCATGAACGAGTGTAGGTCGATATAGAAGCCCTACAAGCATTAAAACATTTCGTCACATATGATCCCATGGCCAACTGGGATATTGTTGCCAATCATGTCTGCAATTGGACTGGTGTCACTTGCCACCCTCATAAACTATGTGTCTCTGGACTAAATCTATACAACATGAATCTGCAAGGAACTATACCTCCACACTTGGGTAATATCTTGTTTCTTGGCATGTTGAACCTCACTTTTAACAGTTTCTCTTCCACAATTCCGAATGAAGGTAATCACTTGATATTTTCCATTCCATAGGCTTCAAAATATTTCACATCTCTCATGATTCTTAACCTTTCCTTCCATAAATTGACAAGGGCTATTCTGAGTGGTCTCGACCAATTAGAAAACTTATGCACTGGAATTTCTAGCTTTAGGAAATAACTTTCTTACTAGCACTATCCCTTCTCAACTTGGCTTGACCGCTAGAATTAAAGGTCTATCTCTTTTAGCAAACCATCTTAGTGGAGGAATCTCACCTTCATCGCTTAATTGCATAAGGTTACACACCTTAGCCTTTTTTGGCAACATGCTTGTTGGTGAAATGCCATGGGAGATAGGTACAAAGCTCTCAAATTTATAGGCCTTACTGCTTCGACAAAATGAACTAAACTGTACCATTCTAAAATATTTAGGAAAATTCTCTCAGTTCTTAAACCTAGACCTCTTTGAAAATTTCTTAATGGGAGGCATAACTCATGAATTTGGAAAACTCCATTTTCTATAGAGATTTGAACTTCATGATAATCATTTGTATAGTGAGGAATCCATTTCCATCTTTGGAACTCTTTCATGATGCACTAATCTGCGAACACTCACTCTTTGCATCAATGATATTAAGGGCAACTTGCCTAGAAGCATAGGTTGTATTTCTCAAAATATTATTTATCTATATTTGGATGTGAATTGTTTCACTAGTAAGATACCCCAGGAGATGAGCAACCTCATCGGATTGATCTTTTTAACTCTAAATGACAATTTTCTATCTGGAGGCTTTCCTTCTGCACTAGGAGGGATGTCTACTCCTCAATTACTGGACCTCTCCAGGAATAACAGGGAAGGTAATATACCTTATCAATTCAGTCAATTGAAGGCTCTGTATGAATGGTCCTTTCTCAAAACATGTTTTTTGGAGAAATTCATCATGTTTTTGCAAGTTTACAGTAGCTAAGAAGGTTAGATGTCAGCTACAACAAATTCATTGGTAATATACCAGACAATAATAGGGATTGTTCCAGTCTCAAGCTTCTGGACCTCAAGAATAGCCAACTAAGCTGTGTGATGCCATCTAAAGTGGCTAGCCTTCATAACCTACATTTATACATTAATGTCCCACATAATGCACTCACAAGATGGTTGCTTTCCAAACTAGGAGGAATGCAAATGGTTATAGCAATCGATCTCTCTGCCAATAATTTTTTGGGGAGAATACCCGACCAATTAGTGAATTGTGCCACACTGGATTACCTTAATCTCTCTCACAATTCATTGGATAGCACGATTTCAACATCAATCGATCAAGTTGCAGGCCTTCAAGATTTGGATCTCTCTTTCAATAAGATTTCTAGTCCCCTACCTCACTCTATAGATAAATTACAGAATCTTATGCATTTAAACTTGTCATACAATAACTTCATAGGAGGAATAACATCTTTTGGAGCCTTCAGAAAACTGAAATTTACATCATTCCTAGGAAACGCTGCACTCTGTGGCAGATGGATAGAGTTACCTCCTTGTAAATTTATGACAAGGCACCATCATGATTCAAAAATAAGGTGTTGATAGTGTTCGAACTACCAACATTCAGGTGATCTCCCTGGTATGAAGTCCCAACTAGACCTCACAAATTTTGGTGTAGGAGCCCCATTCGCTATGATGGCCCAATTTCCATTATCTTAAAGATATGCCTTAGCTCTTTCTTTTCAGCACATGAGAGTGGTATACTTAGTATTCAAACAATGAGGTTCATGTGCCTGGTGAGTGCTTAGTGTAACTTATGTCTAAGTTCTTTCACTGCAAAGGGAGAGGGTGAGATTGAGTCTCAAGCTGAAAGGGAATAGTCCCAACTTAGTTGGAGATACACAACACAGCAAGACATGCATAAATTTTGGTGGAGTAGTCCACACGGATGCGGCAGTCACAAACACAAAGTGAACATATAGCACATGCAATGCCCAACGAAATAGTCCACATGAGTGCAACAATTGTTATAACAACTTTACAAGGATGAATATGTCGAGTGTTTGAAGAAGTAGTCCACATGAGTGAGACAACGTTAAACACTGATAAAATACATTTCCAACAACATATGCACAAAACCAACCGAAATAATTCAATTGTCTTAATATATTTAAAGAAATATACATTAAAAGCATCCAAAGAATAGTCTTACAAACTAATATAATACATGTGTGAAAATGTGTTGGCTTATTAATAGGCCTCTAAATTAAGCGAAAGTTCCAAGACATATCTGTACGCCATACATTACAAACCCCGATAGTGGGGCGTTGGAGCCACTGCTCTCTCCTTAAAGAAATGGCTACAGACTCTCAAGGCTATGTGGGAGGAGCCAAGGTGAAAAGTCCTTTGCATGTACAAATGAGGGGTATATATAGCCAAGGGTGAACTTGACCCTTGTGAATCTTCAACTTGCCTCATGACTGTTTGACTTACATGACCCTTCAACTTTGTATATGGGTCTATTGGACTTCCACATTACATTACATTAATTATAGCAATATGGCCCATAGTAGTGATGTGGTCGAGACCACTCATGACATGGCTCGACATGACAGTGTTGGTATGTTCATGATGATTGTGGTGTCCATGTCAAGATGCAGTGTTGCTAAATGATGAGAGTGCTCTTGGTGTATCATAGCTTCACCTCCACATGACAAGGTGTGCAGAGTCTTTGATGCTCTTGGTATTTGCTTGATGTTGCATGTGCATGTATCATCTTCGTTGGTGCTTGGAATTCTTCATGTGGTCATTCGTTCACGAACAAGTCTCCTAACATGCACTCCTTGTTCATCTTATTCGTCATCGCTCCATGTTTCATCCATGTACCTATCTCTGTAATCACTCATGATGAGATGACATCAAATCCAGAGATCCCCTAGTCTATCATGATGCATCATCTTTTATTTTCAGATGCAGGGGCTCGGGAGAGAGGACAAGGCTCTTAAAATGCACTGAGCATATTTCAGGTCATGATGTGAGGGTCTGGGATATTGTCAAGAAAAATTGTGTAGAGGTCACTGAGAGGTTGGGTTGAGTAGTTTGAGACAGCAGCGAAATTCTGTGAGATCTGGCTCACCTGGGAGGCAAAATTGCGCAATTTTTCTGGGGAAGGTAGTGCGAGTAGTAGGAGGTATTGGCAGTGAAAACTCCACAAATTCTCAAAGGAGGCTAGGAGAGGGCTGCAAGAGCTTACTGGCCAAAACTGCACATATCTGGGAGGTAGTCATGCAGGACATGTTTGTGTAGTTTCCGGGTTGAGTGGGGTTTTGGGCAGCTGGTTGAAAGTCCAAGAAAACTGTACAATTTTCAGGAGGAGCAGCAGGTCGGCTGGCAGGAGGATTGACTAACAGAATTGTGCAATTTTTAGAGATAGTGCAGTGACAGGTAGCAGGTGCATGTCCCTCTTGTCTATGTAATTTCTTTAGTCAGTGTAGGAAGGTACGCTGACAACTTCTGCGCAATTTTTTGGAGTGAAGCCCAAGGTCACTTTCCGGTCAAATTCCTCAGTTGACCAGCGGGAGACTTGATGGATCGGCTTACAGGCAATGAAAATTAAGATAGCTTCTTAGGAAAATTATGCGTTGTTCTAGGTGATAGTTAGCCAAATCAATTCCAGGATTATGCATTGGAGACTATTTGGGAGGAAAGATGAAGCTCTGGGCAATTCGGGGCGGAAGTTGTTGGTCACTGAGGGTTGAGACTCTATAGTGCAACTCAGTGGAGGTCTAATTGATGGAGGGTGGTCCTGTTGAAAGATATTTGGAAAAGTGGTTAAGTGTGTGAGTGATTGAACTCGTCTATACATGACCTTGCAAACACACACTCAACATGACTTGACAACAAGACATCTCGAACCAACAAGACAACATATGCTCAATGTGACTGACCAAAGGGTGTGAGCGACAAGTGTGACACTTGAAATAGATCGTTGAACGACCGCAATGACACTTGCGCAACATTTCATACAACTACGTGTGTGAGTGCGATAGATGCTTCCATAGCGAACATAACTTGTACACACAAAGATGGACCTTGAACATATCCAGAACAATACCACAAGCATGACATTGCAATCAACATTCTAAAAGATGACTGGTGGATGGTCAAGAAAAGAGGGTGTAAATAATCGACACGAGCTGATGGGATGAGCCCGAGTGTTTGAAAACATCAAGGAAAAACCAAGGAAGTCTCTTAAATTGGATGCAGGCCAAAATTTTGGAGGGCGTTGTAGCCGCTACAATACTTGGTGACACACTGGTTGAATACGAGCTTCTCTATTTTGGTTCATTGACAAAACATGGCCTTGGTCTATCAGGGAGTATTGAATCAATGTGCAGGTTACCTCAGCTTCCCCACTTACCCCATGGATAGACATTGTTCACCTTTTTCCAACTCAGTCAAACACAACAACAAGTTTCAGCTTGATCACAGTGTTTCAAAATCGGGAAGGGTAGTTTGGCTCATGAGTTTAAAATTTTCAGAGGATAAGTTTCATCTCTGGTGTTTCTCGGCTACCAGAAAGCCTCGACAATACCTAAATGGATTCACACATGAACACATGCATTTCTCCACTGCCAGTGAGCCTGGTCAATAACCCTGTGGAGTTGCATGCTTCACCTCCCTATGCAGGAAGCCTTTCTCTTCTTTTGCCTTTGTATTTTTTGAAAAGAGGACTGTTCATAGGCACTTATTTATTTTTTGGGTGAAAGAGGGATCCCAAATTATTGAGAGTAGAAGAGGTTTTTTCTTAAGAGAAGCATGTAAGACCTCTAATTTATGTTTGCTCGTTTATATTTTCCCCTTCTCTGTTTCTACTAGTTGGATGAGCTTGAACACAAAGAGTAGGATGCTGAGTATAGACATGGGTTTCTCCAGTGTGGACACATGATCATGGTTGGACTAGAGCTTCCCTTACAGATGACTTGTATTTTTGTCAAGACTTCATCGATCGAAGGTTATAACCAAGCACAAAGAAGATAGGCACGAGACTGGCCAAGTGCTACAATGTCACAAGACACTTTAGATCTCAGCCACATACTCATTCAAAAGCCAGAACTCTATAGAGGGTAGAACATATTGACAAAAAAAGAAATAAAATGATATTAAGAAAACAAAAAAAAGCAAAGCAAAAATAGAAAAGCAAAGAGAAAATGCAACAAGCAGTAAACAAACTATGTACATGGCACGGGGCGCGGCCACAGCTTACTGAAAGTAGTGCTTTAAGTCTTGGCCGTTGACAGCAAGGTTGTCAATCCTCCCATCAAGTGATTGCAGACAGTACATGTGTGGGCCAAGCTTCTCTTGAACAGTGTGTGGACTAATCCACAGGAACTAGAACTTTGTATGTTTTCATTTTTCTTCACTGGGTTTGTCGCATTTCAAGACTAAGTCACCCACATCAAAGATAGTGTTCCCTGCAGACTTCTTGTTGAGCCATCTCTTGATACAGTTCTGGTGGAGTGTGAATTTTTCTTTTTCTTTAAACCTTTCTTCCTACCACTTGTGAAGTGTATCCATCCTACGCTAAACTTATAGACAAGGCTTGCCTTGGGATTCTTAGGACAATTGGAGCACATGCAAGTAGATGTTTGGCAGAAGGATGGCTTCTTTCCCATAAACCAGGAACTATGGAAATTTTTTCAGAGAGGGTTTCAGTGTTACATAGTCAACCCATAAAGCACTCATCATATCAGAGTGCTAGTTACATTTTTCAGAGTAAATGGTCTTCTTGATAATGTGGATAAGGTTTTTATTACTAAATGATGCCAGACCATTTCCTTGTAGGGAATAGTTAGATGAGTGTTTAAGCACAATACCATATTTCAATGTGAAATCATAAAGCTTTAAAGACGAAAATTAAGTTTCATTGTTAAAATAAAGTGATACCGGAATGCCAAATCATGAGATGTTGTTCTATTGGAGGAAGCTGATGACTTCTTGGTCATTCACTTGCTTAAGCAAAACCACTTTTGTCCACCATGTGAAGTAATATGTAGTTGTCAATATGTAGCGGTGTTGTTTCGATGAATGTGGGAATATTTCCCCAATGATGTCCAAGACCCACTATTGAAATGGTTCAGTCACTACAATAGGGTGCAACAGGGCTGTCGACCTTCGTGTTCTACTAGCACATCATGGAAAAACTGGGAACTTGCAGGCACAAGCATCTGCATCCTTGAATAATGTGGGCCAGTAGAAACAAGCTTGCATGAATTTGTGCACAGCGGTATTTCCCGTGAGGTGGCCCCCAGCTGGTTCGTCATGCAAATCATGCAAGACCTTCTCTGAATCATGTTCTTCCAAGCACCTGAGCAAAATTTTGTTGATGTGCTTTTAGTAAAGCACTCCACGCACCAATTGATAAGGTAAAGCTTTGAGGCGAAGTGCCCTCTTCTATATCATGGAGAAGTGAGAGGGTATGGTGTCATGCTCAAGGTATTGGCACACATATTTGTACCAAGATTTTCCATATGAAGTGGGCGGTGCATGCTCTACATCATACATCTCGATTTCTTTCTCCCAACTAGTGAGCTCTTCTTCTTCCTCTTGTGCATGGACTGCTTCAATTGCAAGTCTGGCTTGATGTCAAGATCATACTATTGCAAGCCTGCCATCAAGTTTGTACGTCTTTCACCCAACTCTTGTTGTACAAGCAGTGATTAGACTGCTAGGTGTAACACAAAGATTATGCAATGGTTCTTCAAAAAATAGGTTCTGAAGTTTTTCACCACCTTTTATACTACGTATGCTTGTTTTTCGATCGCAGGGTAGTTGATTTGATGTCCCTACATTATTTCACTCATGAAGGATATGGGATGATCATCATTCAGCTCATCCTTTTGAGTGATACTGAAGCCAATGAGTTGTCGGAGGCGAAGGTGTATAGAAATAAATCCTTGTTAAATTTTAAGTTGTAAAGTGCAAAACATATGCTATAGTCTTCTTGATATGGGTGTATGCATTCTTTTCCTTCTTACCCCAGCTGTAGACTGCATCCTTCTTGATCATGTCTCGCATAGGTTTCATTATCTACGCATAATCTGGGATGAACTTCCAAAGGAATTTTATCTTTCCCAAGAAGGAATGCATGGCTTTCTTGTTAGCTGGGTGAGGAATCTGTGTAATCATCTGAACTCAATCCAGATCAACCTTGATTCCACTTCTGACAATTATGTTCTTGAGGAGGTTCCCCTCAAATACTGCAAATACACTTTTCTTGGGATTCAAGGCTATTCTGTATTTTCGGCATCGCTTGAATATCTTCTTCAATTGTTGTATGTGGTTTGACCATCTGGAAACGACAGACATCATCAAGGTACACCACTATGCTCTATCTGATAAGTCCATAGAAGGCGATGTCCATGGTGCACTAAAAGGTTGCACCTGCATTCACAAGCCCAAATGGAATTCTCTTGTAGGAAAACGTACCCCACTTGGTACGAAAGGTAGTTTTCAATCTATCAAGTTCCGCTACCAAAACCTAGTTATATCTCAAAAAAACATTGAGCAAGGAAAAAAAATTTGCTCGAGATACTATCTATAAAATATGTTCCATTGACAATAGGGGGTAGTTGTCTTTGTTCGAGGCACGGTTCAAGTTTTGGAAATCAATGCATAAGTGGATCGCCCCAAACTTCTTATGTACAAGAACTAATTTAAAAACCCACATAGAATGAAGAACACAGTAAATGATTCGTGCATCCAATAACTTAGTCAGCACTTTCTGTGTGAGGGGTTCAAGTGACAAATGTACTTTTGTCAACTTCTGTTGAAATTGCTTGACCCCTTCTTTGATCGGAATCACATGTTGCATTATTCTCGTCTTGTATGTCTTTAGATCATCGTATGTCCATGCGAACATATATAGGTACTATTTGAACAAGTGGACAAAGGCTTGCTACTCTTGTAGTGTGCAACACATACTGAGATTGACGAACTTTGGATCTTGTTCTATTCCCAAGTTGATATGTTCATAGATCATGGTGGAACTGTGGGTTTTGTTTTTCATTGGCCCTTGGAAGCAGTTCTCCAATCCATAGAGATTTGCAAGAGATACCACACCCTTGGGGATGAGGTTGCCTTTCTTGTCATCAACTGTGGCTTGTAGAGATTGCTCATGCTCATCTTTGTCAATCGTTGCGTCCTTGAAGACATCGGCGTTGGCCATGAAGTGCAGTATATTTTTATCATCGTAAAAGATGTGTAGATTAGTTATGTTATCAGGGATATAAGGCTTATATAAAATTTCAACATTAAACCAATCCCTAAGATGTGTGATCTGAGCAGCTGAGTAAGCTAAGGCATTGACCATGTCATTACGCATTCTCGGCACAACAATGATATTGAAAGATTGGAAGTTAGATATCAGTTTCCATACCTATTGTTGATAACTTTTGAGATGAGGTGATAAAAAGTGTATGGTGTTACATACCCATTGTACCACTATCTCTAAATCACCTACCACTTTGAGCGCAACAACATTGAGGCTAGTGGCTTTGTTCAAGCCCAATACAAGTGCTTCATACTCAATAGTGTTGTTCATGCACTCGAACTCCAAGCGGCTTTAGATCAAGTGTTTATTTTGCTTTAGGTCTATCAAGACACACCTCGCTCCACATCCATCTTGTGTCTTTGATCCATCAAAATACATGGTCCAAAACTTGTTTGTACACAGAGCACTTGATGTGCTATTACTACTACTGCTACTACTACTACTGTTACAATGTACTGTACATTTACATCAGTTGGGCAAGGAAGGAGACCCAACTGCATGTCTATTGGGGTTGGAGCTGGTTGTGCAAGATAACACCCCAGTTTTGTTTCCAAGAGGCAGTTTCCAAACATGAGTTCTGCAAAAGCGAATGATTTTTTCTCACCATTGATGGGAGTGACATTATGTTTCATGTATCTCTCGGATAACACCTGGATCTAATTTATTTTTCCCTGGTACAAAAGCCATAAGTGGGGCCAGTTTGTGGCAAAGTATCCATTCAACTTGTTGGACCAGTCTCTGCTAAGAAGTAAGCCATATGCTTTTGGTATGTCCATAATGACAATGTTGATGCATTGGTGAGCTCGGTCCTCATGAGTAATCGGATGATTACATCCTAAAGTTCACCAATGGTTGGTATGCATGTTCACTCTAGTTGGATGATTTGCGCAGATTTCTTTCTCCATTGCGCATTGATACTCTTGGCAATGGAGAGTGGCATGACATTAACTGATGCATCAGAGTCAACCAAACAATTGTGAACATTGCAATTAAAAATTTCAAATGAGAGCAAGAATGGAGGGCAAATAGATTTTGTTTCTTCCATCCAGAGTGCGTTGAGCACAATTGTGAGTGAACTGGGAGATGTGCTTGCTCCCTTGATGGTAGAGGTTGTGTTGTCTGTGGATTTCTTCCCTAATGCATGCATTAGAATATCCCGCTGACCCTTGAGCTTAGCTAACTCAAACAAAGATATGTTTGCATGATTTTCTTCTTATCTTCCACAATATTGTAGTCAAGGGCAGGTAAACTCACTGAGGTGTCCGAGTTAGACTTGTGTTTGTATTGTCTGGCAGAGTGTTCTGAAGTTTACTACTCATGGACATACTCTTGTATATAGATGTCTTCACGGGCTTGCTTTGATATTTCTTATTTGGAATGGCTAGTGGATCAACCTTCCTCATTATTAGTTTCATCTTTTCTTGCATCTCCCCAACAGTAGGGGAAACCCCTTGACTTCTGATATTGTATCGACCATTTTTCTTTGGTGGTTTCTTCTTAGTGTTCATTTTCTATGTTACGTGCGAGCTTTGATACATGTTGATCCCCTACCCAGTACCTGGTGTCTCATTAAATGCAGGATCTTCTTCATCATCTTCATCTTTTGGTTGACACTGCGCATGGTTTACCATGCTTGTCATACTGTTGCACATTGAGTTCACAAATCATTTCCATTCCGAAAATTTCCCTTCTAGGTGACGGTTTTCATGGAATGAGAAAAACTTGGGGTTCTCGAACATTTCCATCTGGAACACTGCACTAGAGCTCTGTGTAGTTTTATCTAGGAAGATGTTGTTGCCTAATGACATGCTCCTCTTTTGTTGTTTGGGAGGTCGGCTGCTAGCAAATGTCTCAACCATTCATTTCATTAGCTCAGACACCTTTATTGTCAAGTTCTTGACAAGACGAGTAAGGGTTTCAATGTCACTTGCTTCCATTTCTTTCCCCTCACTAATAGCAGCTTCGAGCTTCCTGCTTGCATCTTTGGATTATTTTGTTGGCTCATCATCCTTGATGACTACAATCATGCGCAAGTCATTTTCCACAATGATCACCTTCTCATAATTTTCAAGTAGTGTTGGTTTCATAGCCTGCTTGATGAACTACACAATACCAGTCGGCAGTGCAACTATGTAATAGTCGACAATGATGGAGTCCTGAGGTTTTGTGTCTACTGCCAAATTGTTCAATATGCTTAAAAACCTCTAATTAAAATGTTTCACTTTCTCTTTCGACTCTATCTTGAGAATATCGAAATATTTGAGCAACATGGCAAGGGTATTGGCATTAGAAAAATTTTCCTAACACATTCTTTTGAACACACCCCAGTTTTGGATGGCTTTGACAGGAAGGTCATGATACCATACTGCTGCTCGACCATCCAAGGCACACGAGTGTTGGCATTATGTTTCTGGTATGGTTATATGTTACAGATGTTGTACTTGATGGCAACACCCATGGCATGGCTCTCAATATGATGAGAATTAAGAAGTACGCAGGAGAAAAGTTCACGAAATTTTATGCAGAGAAAAGTTATAAAAGTTTATTTCATGTGGAGAAAAGTTCACGGAATTTTATGCAGAGAAAAGTTTATTTCATGTGGGAAAACTTACCTTTGGTCCATGGTAGTTAGTCCTTGGAATTGAACCTATGG
>APFE031747129.1:0-14247 GCA_000404065.3 Pinus taeda
AAATAAAAAGTCGTCCCTGGGTTGACAATTAATGTGAGGTAATTAGGTGTTAAAAAGACCCTTTTTATCGCTCCACAATAAGTAGAAGAAGGCATGGCATTTAAAGTTGTATTATTGTAACTCTTTTTTTTCTTCATATGATTAGATAATAAGAAACTAGACAAAGTGAAACAACCTCTGCATTCCAATAAGAAGACTCTATATCCCCCTCTCCAAGTCTTGCAAGGAAAGGCATTACATTGAGAAGAGGTTATATACTCTCAAAACCTTCCAAGATCACATAATCACAATTGAGACTCAGCAACTTTACAGTTACGAGTCAGACTAACCCATATTCTTGTACTCTATTTTCCTACATGACAAAGTGATAAATAGAGGAAATGAATATTTTTTGAATATTTACACCATTGATATAACCCATATGGAGTTCTAGGCAGGTAAAAACCATATTTCTACCCCAAAAGATCAACCATATGAAAAGGATGATGAAGATCATGGCTTCCTTTCTGATAATTTAAATCCTGAATACACTTTTGAGGTCAAAGAAATACAATTCAATAAACTAATCCTATTTTCACAGACATTGAAAGTAAGGGTGCTGTAGACTTTCATGGTAATACAATTGGCATCTCAACAATTCATTGTGAGTTTGAGTGGGAGTAATGTAACCCCCATGTTGCACTTTGATATTGATCATGATCATGTAAGAAATAAAGGGAAGTAATCATGGTTTCCTAGAGTTTGAGGTCAATATACTCTTTCAAAGCCAGCAAAGCAAAAATGTGACCATTATGATTATATGAGTGAACAAATAATTAATTTTATAGTTCAATCCTAAAAGATCCTATATCATGGAATTCTATAGTCCTGCTATTTTTTATGCCTACGATCTGAAATTATTCCTCAAGCCAGATGGGATAGGGAAGTCTCATCCTTTTACTATCAATACTCATATGGAAGACAAATTTATTGACATATGTGATGGATATTCCTTGGTAGAAAAACAAAGGGTATGTTATAAACACACAATTACTGAAGCTTTAAGTCATACAAATCCATTTCCACCTATAGATAGCCCTATTGTTGACAATAACAAAGTTGGACAGCCCCAGAAGATTGATTAAACCTGCAGTGAAACCCTCGATGACATATAGAACTACAGTGCTGAGAATGAAAACAATGTCAAGAAAATCATTGACGAAGAATACAGGCTTGACCAAATAAAAAATTTCTCTCTGGACTACATCAAATGCAAATATGTTCTCTTCGCCATGAACATGTGGACAATCATTCATGCACTAGATTTTGAAAAGGAAATGTAGACAACAAACCTCTAACAAATCCACATGAAGTCAATGTTGAGGGACAATTTTGGGGCATGGAAGAGGACCACTCATAGGGACTAAATCACAGTGAAGAGAGGCACCATCATTGTCCCAAAAGAAAGTTCTTCATCACAGCAAGGAGGCTTCCATACACTATCAAATGAAGCTCCAAAAGGGCCCTAGTTGCAGCCTTCTATTCACAGCTAAGATGCAATCAAAGCGAGCCTAAATGAACCCCTAATCCACAATAAGAAAGAGACACAACACACAGTCCTAATGGATGTGTTTTTGGTGTTGTTCAAGTAAAGAGACCTAGGTGTTTTGAGTTAAACTATCTTTCACATATATGATATAATTGTCCTAGTCTATTTTTATGTCACTACTACAACAATCCATGAAATGTGCATGCAAGATCTAAAATGAATGCTTACCTTAGCTTCATAGCAATGTTCCACATTTGAATGGACTTGCCAAAACATTGCATTGTATTTATATAATGCTTCATGCATCTCTAGTAAAAACTAAAGGCTAGATATGGGAAAACTCGCTTTAAACATTACAAAATACATTAAGGCAGTTTTTGTTCGAACTATCTGTCTATCTAGCTATATGTGTATGTCTCTTTATGAGAAGCAAGAAAACCTTTTGGCTAGGAGGTAGAGGGGAGACAGGAGAATGTCTATGATAACATACAGTCTAGAAAATAGATAACACACATTGTTAATGATGTTAAGAAGAGTCTACCTCTTGTGCATTTGGTAGTCTCAATAAAGGAACCATTTCATCTCTCAAAGGCGTCCAAGAAAAAAATGAGAATGGCAAGGAAGTAATTCCACTACCTCAGTTTGGTATTTTGTTTCTTCCAACTTGTAGCAATTAAATGATCAGCATCATTGTTTCATGGACTGTCAATAGGGAGCAGATCAAAGAGGAAGAGGAATTCTTTAACTATTCATGCAACTACTACATGGGGCACCAAGAATTAGCTATGATAGGAATCCATAGACTGTGCCCTTACAAGCTTGGGTGAAGATGGCTCAACTTAGTTGTCAGAAGAACAATTATTTTCTGAGCCAATGAGGTAAATTGGATTCACCTTTATGATAGCATGAATACTAGTATTATTTCAGTGGTTTCTCAGGCATTTCCATTCACATCTTATGATAAATAAATGTCTTTCAACTATTTGAATCACGGTAAAATCACTACCTTGAATGCTTTAAAGGAAATTCACTAGTCAAATGGATTTGGTTAGCACTCCCTAAATACGATTGTGGGAAGATTTGATAGTTCAATCCTAAAAGATCCTATATCATGGAATCCAATAGTCATGCTATTTTTTATGCCTACGATATGAATTTATTCCTCAAGCCAGATGGGATAAGGAAGTCTCATCCTTTTACTGTCAATACTCATCTGGAAGACAAAGTTATTGACATATGTGATGGATATTCCTTGGTAGACAAACAAAGGATATGTTATAAACACACAATTATTGAAGCTTTAAGTCATACAAATCCATTTCCACCTATAGATAGCCCTATTGTTGACAGTAACAATGTTGGACAGCCCTAGAAGATTGATCCAACCTATAATGAAACTGTCAATGACATATACAACTACAGTGTTGAGAATGAAAACGATGTCAAGAAAATAATTTATGAAGAATACAGGCTTCACCAAATAAAAAATCTCTCTCTAGACCATATCGAATGCAAATGTGTTCTCTTCTCCATGAACATGTGGACAATCATTCATGCACTAGATTTTTAAAAGGAAATGTAGACAACAAACCTCCAACAAATCCACATGAAGTCAATGCCGAGGGACAATTTTGGGGCTTGGAAAAGGTGAACTCACCGGGATTAAATCATAGTTAAGAGAGGCTCCTTCATTGTCCCAAAAGAAGGTTCTTCATCACAGCAGGGAGGCTTCCATATGCTATCAAACGAAGCTCCAAAAGAGCCCTAGTTGTAGTCTTCTATTCACAACTAAGACACAATCAAAGGGAGCCTAAATGAACCCCTAATTCACAATAAGAAAGAGACTCAACACATAGTCCTAAAGGATGTGTTTTAGGTGTTGTTCAAGTAAGGAGACCTAGGTGTTTTGAGTTAAACTATCTTTGACATATATGATATAACTAACCTAGTCTATTTTTACATCACTACTACAACAATCCATGAAATGTGCATGCAAGATGTAAAATCAATGCTTAACTTGGCTTCCATAGCAATGTTCCATATTTGAATGGACTTCCCAAAATAGTGCATTGTGTTTATATAATGCTTCATGCATCTCTAGTAAACACTAAAGGCTACATATGGGAAAACTCGCTTTAAACTTTACAAAATACATTAAGGTAGAATCTATTCGAACTATCTGTCTATCTAGTTATATGTGTATGTATCATTATGAGAAGCAAGAAAACCTTTTGGCCAGGAGGTAGAGGGGAGACAGGAGAATGTCTATGATAACTTACATTCTAGAAAATAGATAGCACATGTTGTTAATGATGTCAAGAAGTGTCTACCTCTTTTACATTCGGTAGTCTCAATAAAGGAACCATGTCATCTCTCAAAGGTCTTCAAGAAAAAAATGAGAATGGAAAGGAAGTAATTCCACTACCTGGGTTTGGTATTTTGTTTCTTCCACCTTGGAGCAATTAAATGATCAGCGTTGTTGTTTCATGGACTTTCAATAGGGAGCAGATCAAAGAGGAAGAGGAATTCTTTAACTATTCATGCAACTACTGCATGGGCAATTAGAATTAGCTATGATAGGAATCCATAGACTGTGCCCTTACAAGATTGGGTGTAGATGGCTCAACTTAGTTGTCAGAATAACAATTATTTTCTCGTCCAATGAGGTAAATTGGATTCACCTTTATGATAGCATGAATACTAGTATTATTTTAGTGATTTCTGAGGCATTTCCATTCACATCTTATGATAAATAAATGTCTTTCAACTATTTGAATCATGGTACAATTACTACCTTGACTGCTTTAAAGAAATTCACTACTCAAATGGATTTGGTTAGCACTCCCTAAATACGATTGTGGGAAGATTTGCTAGTTCAATCCTAGAAGATCCTATATCGTGGAATTTGACAGTCTTGCTATTTTTTATGCCTATGATCTGAACTTGTCTGTCAAGCTAGATGGGATAAGGAAGTCTGATCCTTTTACTGTCAATACTCATGTGGAAGACAAATTTATTGAAATATGTGATGGATATTCCTTGGTAGACAAACAAAGGGTATGTTATAAACACACAATTATTGAAGCTTTAAGTCATACAAATCCATTTCCACCTATAGATAGCTATATTGTTGAAAATAACAAAGTTGGACAACCCCAGAAGATTGATTAAACCTGTAATGAAACCCTCAATGACATATACAAATACAGTGCTGAGAATGAAAATGATGTCAATAAAATCATTGATGAAGAATATAGGCTTGACCAAATAAAAAATTTCTCTCTGGACCACATCAAATGCAAATATGTTCTCTTCTCCTTGAACTCGTGGACAATCATTCATGCACTAGATTTTTAAAAGGAAATGTAGACAACAAACCTCTAACAAATCCACATGAAGTCAATGTTGAGGGACAATATTGGGGCTTGGAAAAGGCGCACTCACAGGGATTAAATCATAGTGCAGAGAGGCTCCTTCACTGATCTGATAATCACCCTATGAGTGACCTCAATTGAAGATTTGTTAAACAAAAGGTATTATAGACTCATGTGCTGGTATGTGTTCTATGTTATTCAAGCAACGGATCAATCAAATTACGAATACACAAACATTTAAATGGAAAGGTAGCAGAGAAATTCAATAAGAAACATAAAGACACAAACAGTTTTTCATAAGGAATTCACCCTATTCTCTAGGGCTACGTCTCCGGTCCAGCTTCAGTGGTGGCCTTATTTTATTGTGTCTTACAGTAGAGAAATTACAATATAGGGACTCAATGTGAGTTCTCCTGAAGCAGATTTTGCTAGGTAGGGTGGTTCTTGGATTCCCCAAGCCACTTAGAGTTCACAGACTCTTTTTCTTCCTACCAACCCTGTGACCCTTGGTCTACAGTGGAAAGAGCCATTGTGATGCTCGGTCCGGACAGATTCCTCTATGGAAAGGCTTGAATCTCCAAGCTCTCTAGTGCTCGACGCTGCCTATGGTCAGCTCAGCCCTCTGTCTCCTCTGCTTGGCTTTATTGTTCTCTATGTTCAGTCCTCCTCTCAGGGTTCACTGTTCATTGTCTCTCATGGTCACTTGGACTCCTCTCAAAATCCTACTCCTTCGACTGTCTCTATTCATGGCTTTAACCTTTTGATGCCTATGCCTTTTTGGTTCCTCTCCCGCCTACGTCAATTCTCCTTCTGCAACTACACTTGGAGTTCCCTGTTCGTCGTCAGCATGAATGCTCAGGAAGTGACACGTGTCCCCATCAGAACAATGCCAGTCTGCTCGTCGATTCATTTCTGCACTTATGTTGTGGATACGTTCTTTCTCCACCGTGGCGGTCAAAAAGATTCCAAATCCCTTTAAATCACGACTTAATTCCCTGTCGATTCTGCTTCTTTCTATCGAGCGCAATCTCAGTCGTCTAATCTGGGCTCCTCAAGATCTGACATCTTACGCACATCGAGCGCAGTTGAATGGCTCGACCGATAGCATGTGATCATGGTGGTTTTTCTCTCACCTCCACTGCCACGCGTCGATCGCTGAGTGGGATCGCTCCGCTCTCCTCCAAAACCTCTTACCGTTCAAGGGAGCCCCAATCAAAACCGCCGGTTTGCAAGGCGTGGGTGTTACCTTTGCACTTTAGTGTTTTCCATTTCTCCGCCTGCAGTTCTCTGGCTCCCAATGTGACCAAGGGCTTAAGGCTCTTCCATTTCGGCCATGTTGGCCCAGCGATGCGTGATTAGCACTAGGCGCTAATTGTGCATTGAAAATCACCTCCTTTTCTCGATCCAGGACTCCTAGGGTCTACTTTGGCTGCCTGGGCGGTCTCCATGGGTCTCGGTCAATGTGCTTTGACCGAGGTCCTTTTCATTCCACGTCGGCTGCCATGGTCACTGGTTCAGGGTGTTTTTGATGCTGTTTTGGATTCTTTAAAGATTTGTTTCATCCTGATACAGTTAAGGTTCTTTGTTATTCATTTATGGATCTGATTTGGATCACGGCCTTCCTACCGAAAAAGCTTTTGGACCACGAAAACTTGGTTTTCTTCAAGCATCGACTAAGTGAGGAAACTATTGTCTCACTTGTCCAATCTTAATCCACTTCGTGCTACTTGGCTTTGCACCTTTAAACCCAATTCTGAGGTGTTCCAGCATTGTGTCTTCCTATAATGCATTTAGATATTCAGGCAGCAAGTCATCAACAGAAGGTAATTGACTCTACTCTTCAGGGTCCTCAATCATTGAAGGTTCAAACAACCTTAAGCAATCTGCGTTCACGACTGAGTAGTTGTGCATGTAAGCTGGCAGATCAAGGCAAAAAGCATTCCCACCAATATTCTCAACTATCTTGAAGGGTCCATACCTGATAGGTTTTAGCTTTTTACCTTCACCTTGCATTCTGTCCTTCTTGATATACAGCCAAACTTGGTCTCCAACTTGAAAACTATGCTCCATCCAATGCTTATCATGCCTAGCCTTATACTTGGCCTAGCTCTTTTCTAGCTGTTCCTATACTACCTAGTGGATTTGCTGGATCTGTTCAATGAACCTAGTTGCCTTGTCCACATCATTGTTTGTATCAACCATGGTATCTTTACCAAAGAAAAATCCAAAGGAGACCTTGGTATGAAACCAAAACAGGTCTCAAAAGGAGATCTTTGTGGAGAAGAGTGTTTGGCTCTATTGTTAGCATGCTGCACATAGCACAAGTGCTCATCCCAAAGCTTAGGATGTTTGCTGCAATATCCTCTTAGTAACTAGATCACCATCCTATTAACTACTTCTATCTGGCCATCTGTTTGTGGATGAAAAGATGTGATTTTATTTAATTTTGTGTCCATTAGTTCCCACAGACTGGACCAAAACCTTCCCACATATCGGGTGTCTCGATAAGATACAATAGAAGTGGTAATCCAAAATGAACCCATACATGTTCAAAGAATAATTTTGTAGTTTGTTTAGTTGTAATCTGTTTACTACAGGGTATCAAAATACACATTTTGCTGAACCTATCCACAACAACCTATAGATAATCACGACCTTTCCTAGATTTAGGCAGTCCTCCGACAAAATACATGGAAATGGTTGATCCAAGTGGATGTTGGTGGCCACCCATCTATCCCATTTGGACCCCCGCAACTGTCTCTTTCAGTTTTTTAGTTTCCGTAATTGTAGCACAATTTACTATTTTTAGCAGTTTTTTTCGGGTCCTAAACTTCTAGAGCCGTTTTCAGGCCCTAAACGACGTTTTTTTGGAAATCTGGGGGCAACATGGGTCCATGGACCCATGTTGCCCTTCCCAAAGTGGTAGTTCTCGGATAGATTTTCTAAGGAGCTATCGTACGCGTCAAATGGAGATCATATGCCAAAGTTACGACCCCGGGAAATTGATGTACCAATTTACCCAAACGAGGCCCACAATTTGGCGTTTCATCTTCTAGGGTTAGCTTTTGGAATGTGAAGGGTTTTTCAACAATAAATAGGCCTTCGAGCCTCATTGTAACACAGTTCGGAATAGTTCAAAGGCATGTAGCCGTCACATCTCTTCGCAGAGATAAGCTACCATCGCCCTAGTTGGTTTATTTCCATTTCTGGTTGTAAGCATATTTCGATATTTTCCATTAATGAAATGAAGCATTATTTCCACTGCATCTTTGTGTATATGGTTATCTCTGTATTTTATTGCATTCCTGTTTAAATCCGGATCACAAGGGGAGGCTTCAAACAGAGAACAAGCTTCCCCAACCCTGTGCCTGCGCAAAAAAGGGGGGAACTGCAGGGGATGGCGATCGAGAAGGACTAGGGTGGCCACCCCGGGAACTCACACTGTGTTTCATCCTTCCCCAAAACCAATCCACAACAATCCCACCTTTTCTCCATAAAGCTAGGGGCCGAAAGGAAGAAGGGAAGAAAACAACATGAAAGAAAGAGAGATATCAAACGTGTCTGCCGGCTCACAAGGGGAGGGCTCAAACAGAGAACAAGCTTCCCCAACCCTGTGCCTTTGCAAAAAGGGGGGAACTGTAGGGGACGATGATCAAGAAGGACTAGGGTGGCCACCCGTGAACTCGCACTGCGTTTCGTCCTTCCTGAACACCAATCCACAGCAATCCCACCTTTTCTCCGTAAAGCTAGGGGCCGAAAGCAAGAAGGGAAGAAAACAACACGAAGGCAAGAGATATCAAACGTGGCTACCGGCTCACAAGGGGAGGCTCAAACAGAGAACAAGCATCCCAAACCCCGCGCCTTCGCAAAAAGGGGGCAACTGCAGGGGACGGCGATCGAGAAGGACTAGTGGCCACCCAGGGAACACACACTGCTTTTCGTCCTTCCCAAACTCCAATCCACAACAATCCCACCTCTCCTCCACAAAGCTTAGGGGCAAAAGGAAGAAGGGAAGAAAACAACACCAAAGAAACAAAGATCCCAAGAAAAGAGGGAAGCCCAACAGCACGCTGCGTAGATGTCCGCTAACCAGAAAGAAATCGAACAAGGCACCCAATCAAAAAGCATCCCACCTCTTCACACCCTCCCACCTACATGTACAGCACAACACCCTTTCTAGCTTCACAACATAACAAACAACCAAGTAACAACATTGGTGCATTGTAAGTTCATCTTGGAAAATGCGGACCATATAACAATTCCAGCCCATGATTGTAGAGCACATCACTAGAGAATTTATTTCTTGACATGTGTACAATTTAAAAAGTGAGTGCCTAAATTGGATACCTTATATTGTAGACTAGGAGGATGAATCAAGAAATTAATGAATATTCGAAAAAATTGGCAAACATTTCGATTTACTCCCCTACACAAATCGGAACTACCTGTAAAAATGTTTTGTAATTGTCTTCAGTCATAGAAACCTCCCCAAAGAACCTCTACTTCATTAAAAGTTAACTTCTTGTACTTATTTTGTTTTCTTAGGTCACATTGGAGATGAATTAGCTTGCATGACTTCCCCTAAACAGCTTGCATGACATGGCATGACATGTAGTCTTATTTAAGATACATTAGAACTTATCTGTTAAGTTTCCAACTGGCTGAAAACTTTTGATGTTCATCTCAACCATAGACCACATTTCTCATTTCCTATCAACAGTGGGTCACCCCTGAGCTGGAACTTCGATTCCATTAGGCAACAACTCAGGCACATACGGGTACACATGTGGTACCATCAACTGACCAAAGAACCAAACGCTAGCAGGCTCAAACCTATAGGCTCATGCTCCCCATCAAACTGCACCTTGGTAGTGCGCGCCCTTCTCTACACTTGCAGACCCTCAAGCTACCACCACCTTTAGGGTGTCTTACTCGGCCGAACAGAGACATTCTCATAGTCTCGTGACTTCAGGAATTTTAGCTAATTTTCGAGCTCTCCAAGTATGCTCCAGGCCCTAATATCGTTTTCGGCCTTTTCCGGTGACTTCATCAAATTGCATTTGAATTCGTGTTGCTGATTAAATTTGCACCGATCTGAACTCACACCGAATTTGACACGTCCAATATGCCAATATTGACTGTAACCTGCAGGCTGAAATCTATCAATCTATCACGCACATCTGTTGGTTTGTATGACTAGATATTTTCGTACCAACCGATTACTTCAATATTCCTTGTGTGCGCACAATCATCTCTGCTATTCACTTTTCAATTTAGCACACTGGTATCTATAGGAGTGCAAACATTTGTCTTACAAGTGCACATGGCTCAGCGTCTTCTCTTTCAAATTATCATCACACCAGATACGTACAACTCCAACAAGCACATTTGCTTTTGGTATAAGGAAATATAATCTTAGCCTTCTACAATTTCAACCTACATCAAGAAATCAACAACGATATTTTGGCCCTATATAGGGTTTTGGCTTTAGATTGAGCCAAGACCAAGGCTCTGATACCACTGTAATGTCGCAAACCAATCAAATTTGGAAAAAACCCTTCGAATCAAATTATCTAGAACTTAACATGAAATTTCGATGGAAACCCAAACACCAGAAATTTGATTGAAACCATAAACTCACAAATTGCATAAAATCTCATTAGAAATCACAACATGAGAAACAATGAGAAATGAAGCAACCAAAATCCAACTTTATTATATATAGATAGATGCCAATACAATAGCAGGGAATGACCCTGTTACACAGTAATTTGTCACTGTCTCCCTGTCAGTCTCTCTACTGTGTCATGAAATCAAATCCATCATGCTCATGCTCTCTGAATTGGCCAAATAACCCTCTATGCCAAAGTTTATTTGATCATCGCGACTGTTATTGCAATAACCGCGCTGACTGGCAGCTTCTAGTGCAACTGATGCACTGCCAGCGCGGAAGAGCATAGGTTTTCCGCGCTGGTCGAATTTCATAGCCAGCGCATCCTCTGTTTGTATTAAATCGCGCTGACATAGCTTCCCCCGTTACTGAGATGCGACGTCAGTGTGCCAGTCCAGTTATTCACCTGCGCTGATCCTGTTTACGCGAATTTGTTCTAACAGCCAACCTTCCAAATGACTCCAGACCTAGTTGTTGGCCTTGTGAATGTCGCCCTCCCTTCTATGGCATGTCTGTTCGTCATATGAGCCACCTGTCTTGGAGATAAGCTTATCCTTCCACCATTCATGGAGACTCCTTCTCCTATATAAGCCTCCACCATTGCCATGAGCAGCTAGTTTTTGGATATAGTTTTTGACATAAGAGGAATTCATAGGGTTTTAGTGCTGCTCTTAATAGGCAGTTGGTGTGTTAAGTGTGGATTGCTAGAGAGCTTAAGGAAGGTTGTGAAGTCTTGTTGCCTTGTGTGAGAGAGAGAGTTGTTTGTCTTGGGAGATCTACCTCCAAGTGTGAATGCTTATGAGACTCGCTGGCTGGACCCTCTTGAGAAGGACTCAGCGTCAGAACATTGGTTGTATCTTTCTTTGTTTTTGATTAATAAAAGATAGATGACTACTGTTATGGTTCCATTCTCATTTGTCTTGTAATGGTTAATGGGAATTACATCCTTTCTGACTAATGTATAGTTGCTTTTACTAGATTTCACGCTTGTGTTTTCTTTCCCTTTGCATGTGCAGGTGTCCATCCACGAGGATAGTGGAGGATCGTGACCGACCAGAGCGAAGGAGCGAGAGCGGCATCTCTTCATCAAACAATAGCGCTGGAATCCAAGTAGGTGTTCATTACCCCACTTTTTAATTGCAACCTAGGAGCTTGCATAGTAGCATTGATTGATTGTTGCTAGACCCATTCTGGGCTAGTAGGGATCGCCTCTATCCATAAGAGGGGATTTACCTCTCCAACAATTTGGCGACTCCGCTGGGGACGTTGCTTGTGTCTTTTGTTGTTCATCCTTGTTTTGAGTTTGATTGTTATTCTCTTGTCAAAGATTGGGGATTAGTTTTCTGTTTTTGATTTCCTGGTTCACTCTGGGAATTGCCTTAATTGTTTTAAAAGCTATTACCTTGGTCTGGGAGCTTTTGGTTTGATTTTGCCTATTGTTTTAGCCTCAGCACGAGTTATATCAGAACTGTCGCGCTGACATCGCGTATCTGTTTCTTTGACTTCACTGTCATCGCGCTTGTACGTTTAACAGTCGCGCTGACCTTGTTTTCGAGCCAGCGCCCTTAATCCGTGTCCTTCCGCGCTGACAGCACAAAGTTGCTACGCGTGTTGTCTGGTCAGCGCTTAGTTGCTGAGGGTCACCCACGCTGATCCTGTAGAATTGAATTTTTGTTCAATTTTTCCTCCTGAGCCTGTTGGTTTGACTATCCCCTGCTCTTTCCACCTGGTTTATGACTTGATTTCTGTTGTCTGAACTGTGAGATACTTGCTTGCGAAGTCTTGTTCCGCAAGGGTTCGTTTATTGCTTGCTTTTCGATTTTTCAAAGCCTTCCTCTTCGTTTTCGCTGCTTGGTTTGTATCTTGCCATCACTTTTACAGTTGCTGGAATGTGTTGAAACCCTGCTTGACTGGTTTTAACTCCCATCCTTCGGGTGTTTGCTTTTCTCTATTGATTTCGCACTTTAGCCCTAGGGAATCTAGTGGCCGTGTGTGTGTCCAGCCTTCCGTGGGATCTTGTTTTTCGTTTGACCAGCCAACTTTAGATTTTCTTTTCGCATGTGCTCGGTGATTGTTGAAAGTGTTTTGGTTGTGTTCCAAGTGATTTTCTTCCTCCTTGTTTGAATTCCTTTTTGTCTTGCTGAGCTTAGATCACATAGCTCATACAAGCCTTAGTTTTTCCTTTGATTTGGAAAACTGTTTTGGTGTCTTGGGAACTTTGTTGTGTCTTCATTGAGTGAGTTTTATTTCTTTTTGCTCGATGTTGCTGTCTCTCAAAATTCATTTTAAGTGCTTTGTGCCATTGAAAAGAAAATCAAACTAATATCTTTTGCATTCAATAGTTAAAAGGGAAAAGAACATTTCGTTGATTTGTATTCTCAAAGAAAAGTTTCGTTTCCTTGCCATTAGCTGCATTAGATTGTTTGATTGCTTGTGTTCATTTTGTTTGATCGAAAAATTCCTAACCTTCTCATAGTTAGAATTCATCGAACAAAATGGTGTTCTTTGGCATATAGTTTGCATATAAGTAATTGTGAGAGATCATACGGTAGGACCTGAAATCAAAACTTAATTCAAGATCAACCGTAAAATAAACCGAATTTACTTAAAAACGCATTGGAACTTAACGCAAATAACTAGAGGTCTAGGCTAGAGACATGCTCCAACGTCGTTAAACCTAGTCACTCTTGCTTTCGCATTAAGGTTAGGTGATTCCTCCTGGTGTGATTCAATTGTGGTCTAGCATGGATTTGGGCTCCCACATACCGTCGCGTATATATGGGGAGACTCCACTAGGTTTGCATCCTTTATCCATAGGAAGCCGAGTCTGCCGCCTTGTGAGCCGTGACGCACCAAACATAGCATTCGGGAAGATTGACTGCAGTACGGAAAGTCCTTGGTTCTCATACGATTGCCAAGGTGTATAAGCAGTTTTACGGATTGCTTGGTAAACCCTTTGCTTAGAATCTCCAGAGCAGTCACTTTTGATCCTTTTCGGACTCCCTAAAAGAAAAGGTGTAAGTGAGCGTCTTGTCACTTCGTGCTCATTAAACATTCGAAGGAGATTAGACTCATCTTTTCGTCCTTTTCTCGACTCTTGAAACATGAAAAGGTCAAGTTTAGTTCCTATGTCTTAAAAATTTATTCGGCCACGATAACATTACTTGGTTAGATCTTCTATGCGTTAGCTTGAGTGGGATTCTTTTTGCTATGGCAACGTTTCCAGGGTTCACCAACCCAAGTTCCCCTCCTGACGGGAATCCTAGTCATTTCCCTCCTCTTGGGAATGTTGGTGCCCCTTATATGGCGACGTTATCCCTTCCGGGGTTAACTGTCGGGTTGCCTGTTTGGTTGTTTTCAACCTCTTTGGTCCCTACCATGTCGGCTGATACTCCATCATTCCCTCCACCTGAACAACATCATGTTGAACCTAAGGTGGATCTCTCCCCTTCGACGCCTACTTCCGTGTCTTCTTCTTGTACTTCGCCTGGTGAAAGTCTCGATTCGAATAACCAGGTGGCTAATAAGAAGAAGAACAAGAACAAGAAGAAGAAGTCTCCTAAGGGAGAGGTTACAAATACAACTGTTATTCCCTCGAGTACACCTGAAATCAGGCCCCCTTCCACTCCTCCGCGGAAGGTTAAGTTTCCTTGTCGATTATGCAAGGAGGACCA
>APFE031747140.1:0-16274 GCA_000404065.3 Pinus taeda
TACTTACAATGTTGAACTGCCAAATTTACCCACCCTTCCCACCCATTCTATCTCACATGTGTTATTAGAGAAAAATTACAATGAGATTCAGAATGTTTCAAATGCAAAAATTGTAGAAGCTATGGAAGAAAATGAGGTTTCTTTTACTATGCATCAACAAGCTATTTTAAAAGCTCAAGAACTTCATGATATGATGGCTATGCGAAATCAAGAAAGTAAAGGATATATTGAAGATTGATTTCAATCCATCATTTGTTTGCAACATCACTCTATGCTTCAACAATTTTTGATACCATTTTTTCAAGGGAAGTTGGTTTCTCATACCCTAATTTTCATCAATATGCATCTTTCAAATTTGGGTATGTGCATACATGAAACCCTATTGCGAAGATGGCTCCACTGGAAGTACTCATATACGTAGTCATATTCATTTTTCAAATCAAAATAGCTTAGTGTAGAAAATAAAATAAATAAGGGAATAAATAAATGCATTTTGTTTTTCCATGTAAACCTAGTTGTTTTTTTGTTGCAACATGCTATGCAAATCAACATTGGTGATATTTTTTTAATTCATTTGTGTATGTAGATGAATTATAATGGAAATAATAGTTCTACAAACATTTATATTCATTTTTATCACCAATTTGAAAAAATGCTTGAATATCATTTTTTTGTCTTGCGGGCTTGATGAAATTTCTGGAAAAACAGTCGGGACAGTCAGTATTTGAAGGCTTAAATGAATGAATTTTTAAAACGTGTTTCTATCATAGGTATTCCTTGAGGTCTACTTTCTAACCCAATTTGAATCACTCAATTTGGATTTGAAACGAAAAAGTTAGAAACAAAACATTGACAAGGTGTCTAGTGGGCAGCTCAGGAACAGAGTTGGGACAGTCAGTATTTGAAGGCTTAAATGAATGAATTTTTAAAACCTGTTTCTATGGTAGATTCCCCTATGAATATAGTTTACAATAGAATTGGAATGCCTCATTTTCGATATCGTATGGGGAAGTTATGATCAAAATACTGACTATCTATCGTAAATCAGCACCCTTAAAACTATGTCTTTCCGGTTGTTCCTTACAGTATTTGACCTATCAATTCTTCTTATCTTCAAAACATGTTTCTATTGGAAATAAATAAATGAATATATTTTCATTTCCAATTTGAATCATTCAAATCTGACATCAAACGAAAAATTTATGTTTGAAATATCAATTGTTGGTCTAAGCTGGGTAATTGAAAATGACTATGTTATGCAGGTTGTTCTAACTAAAATTGACATATAATATCATTGAAATTTTAAAACATGTTTCTATTGCAAATAAAACTTTGAATTAGCTCTCATCTGGCTTTGGAATCACTCAATTTGGACGAAAAACAAAGAAGTTGTGATTAAAACGCTGCTGGTTAGTATGGTCGACCACTGCTCTCCTGCAAGTGACAAATAAATTTTACTTTGTTATTTTCTCTGTGGATTTGTTCTACAGAGTAACTACTTGTTAGTTTTTTTTCATAATTTTTGGATTAAGGGAGCCCGCGCACCTCTCTTTCTCCATGATTTAATGTTTTATTGCATGTAAATACTCATTTTTTGCAGGTTCTAAGAGAAAAAGAAGGTCAATTTATGGACGAGTGATTTTTGAGAGAAATTTTAATGAAACAAAGGAATTTTATCCAACTCATTACCCAACGGATTCATAATAGAGGAAATGAAGAATTGATTTCCATTTGAAGATTCCTGTCATGTCTTTGCTGCCAAAACATTTTTCGAATAGATCATTTTTTTGACATAACATCATAGTTGTTGTAACTCAATTTATTTATTTACATACTGCTTTTTGTTGTTTCTTTTCTAATTTCTCTTATATTTTGTGTTTCAGGTGTTACTTCATTCAAAGTGAAACTCATCCTCAGCTTCAATGCAGTGAACAACTAATTCATTCTTTGCGTGCTTGCATTTTATGAGTGTGCATTTTGCTGTTCGTTTTTCTAAAGGGACAACATTTGTGTGCATTTTTGTCATTCCTGCTGTTCCTTTTTCAAAGGGACATCATTTTCGTTTTGCTATTTATTTTCCAAAGGAATAGCACTTTTTGGTTCAGCCATTCATTTCGCTGTTCCTTTTTCACGGTTCATTTTGCTGTTCCTTTTCGAAATGGAACAACACTTCTGCACTTTCATGTTTTGCTGTTCCTTTTCGAAATGGAACAACACTTCTGCACTTTCACGTTTTGTTGTTCCTTTTCGAAATGGAACAACACTTCTGCACTTTCACATTTTTCTGTTCCTTTCCGAAATGGAACAACACTTCTGCACTTTCACGTTTTGTTGTTCCTTTTCGAAATGGAACAACACTTCTGCACTTTCACGTTTTGTTGTTCCTTTTCGAAATGGAACAACACTTCTGCACTTTCACGTTTTGTTGTTCCTTTCCAAAATGGAATGGCACTTGTGTTTTTGTTGTTCCTTTTCCAAACGAACGACACTTTTGATTTTTGCTGTTCCTTTTCCAAAGGAACGACACTTGCATTTTTTGTTCCTTTTATAAAGGAATGACACTTTTAGTTTTTGCTGTTCTTTTTTCCAAAGGAACGACATGTGCATTTTCACGTTTTTTTTGTGCGTATTTTTGTTTTTTTGGTATGCATTTTCTTTTCTGTTCCCTACACAGAACACCACTTTCTTTTTGAGTGTTTTTGTTGTTCCTTCAAAAAAATAACACTTTGGGAGTATTTTCGAGAGCAACCCTTCCTTCCTCTTGTGGGATTATTCCTAGTTCATCTCAACCACATTTTATTAATTCCCTTTCGTGGCATGAAGTACACTACTTTTATGAGGACAAGAATTATGGATAATTTTGAAGCGAGTTATTATCATTTAAGTTATGATCTTTAACATGACAGTTCTTTGATGATAGATTCTTTTAAAAAAAGACACAATTATTTATATACTACTTTATTGTATTGATTTCTATTGAACATGATATTGATTGATCATCTTAATACCATGTTGGTTCCACCCTACATGGTTATAATCTTCTCTGTCTGTAATTAATGAGATTATGGGTATATTTTTTCTATTGACATGTTCAACTTCTTTCGCCATCCCTACTCTTAAGGAGTATTGAGCCTCCCTTTTTTTATCATAAAAATGTGTAATAACAACAAAATTTTGTTCGCAGATGGAGGATAGGAGGTCTCATTACGAGCCAGCCTACCATGTTCATAAGGCTGTAACAAAGTGACATTCCCATTATGGCCACCACACCAGGGTTATGATCCATTGGATAGCCAAATTATCCTTTGAACAGGAGGTCTCATCACGAGCTAGCCTGATCACTTTTGCTACATCCCAGTGAATGACAGTGTGGTTATCTGGTTACCACGCCAGCACACTGATCTCTTCTGTAGAACAGCACTAAAATTCTCCATTTATAAATTGAGGATTCTGGCTCATATGAGTTAAAAAGCAACCCCGTCGAGGCTATGGACGCCTGCTGGCAGCAGCGGCTCTGCTTATGGTATTGAAGTTATATCTTATCGTCAATTATTACTATAATACCCTTTTCTTATTTTTTTATTTTTATCAGAGAATTTATTTCCTTAACTTTTTCCCTGTTTTGAACCTTTATGCATGAGAAATTGTTTTCTGATCAATCACATCATTTTCAGCTAGAATACCGTCAACAAAGCATCTTTTTAACATATTGTTGTCCTTTTTCGTTTTTCATAACTTATCATCAATCCAAAGCGTCCTATATTTTAATCATAACTATCTTTATACACTATGCTCTCATTATAACCATAACTCTCTCTGTCCTATCATTGATATGAGTACTTTGCTTCATTTACTGTTGTATTGTTCATTCCCTTGCCTTGCCGTCATCACAACACCTCTCATATGCTTTATGGTCATGGAATTCCTTTTCCAATTGGAGAGAGGAATGTATGCATTATGGGTTAGCATGCGATATGATTATTGCACTCTGCCATAACTTGTTGATTTGACAAAATATCAGTATTGCATGTAGACAAAAGTTTTTTTTATTGAAATTTTTGCATGCATCTTATCTGTTGCTATTCAAAACTAACACTATGGATTCAAGAACATTGTATGCACAAGTGTGATTTGTTTACAGGAGAACAACAAGTATGCAGGGGAAATTCTATTCACAACATGACCACGCTATTGCAAATAATAGAAGTGGCTCGAGCAACTTGCGAACACGAACAATTCTTTAGACATTATGCGCTTACCTGGATTCCACCTTTTGCATCACTTTCAGCACCAACTTTGCCTACATCAGCTTCAACAATTGCCAATACATATATGTTATTCCACATTTTTCTTTTGGAGGTAAAACTTGAGGTAAAATAACATAATTTTTTGATTTATTACGAATTTAGGAGAATTTCATGAAAATCCATTTTGAGCATTATTTATCATCCTTCATTTCATAGTTTTTACCACTTCCCATTTTTCAGCGGCATATCATCTTTTGGTTTGGGGGAGTGTCACTTTCATTTATTTCTTTTTTATGACCATGTCATTCATATTCTTTATCATTCATTTATATTCTTATTCATTCTCAAAACCTCCCTTATTCCATGTTGTTTTACACCAAGCATAGACTTCAACAGATAGTAGCAACCACCTCTATTTGTTTTCTAGCATCGCATGAGGGCATGCTAATTTTTTAGAGCAGGGGAGGAATTGCTACGCATGATGGATGTTTTCTATTTTCTTTCTCATTTAAGGCATACAATTTCAGTGTAGAAATTGATTTCCATAATATTTTTAAAACTATGAACCCAATTCTTGTGATCTCTAGGCAACACAGACATACTATTAAAATACACATACTTAGATAAATTCAAGATAAATTAGTTCATAAAATTTCGGAAATCATACACTTTCACCTACAACTATTTTGTTTATATCTCATGATCCATACATCAAAACGATCTGATTTTGGGATCATAGAGGCATTTATATATTAAAAATTTACTTACCACATTTCAACAAAATCTGGTTTGTAGTTTTTGGGAAAATGGTTAATGAAGGTTGCTGTCACTTATATCATATTTTGCTGCAACTTCATATCAACATAATTTGAACGTCAATGTAAAAGTTGTTATGCCTTCATCAAAGATTGCTAAAATTGAATATTCATTAAGTGAGGAAGAATTCATTTGTTCTATCCATTTCATGAGCTGAGATGAGCATATTTATTTATTGCTTGGTTAACACATGGGTTTTTGTCTTTGGGTTGCATGAAGACATGCAATATATTTAGTTTTCGTTGCATGAGGACATGCAACATATTGAGTGTGGGGGTATGTTGGACCGTTAATATGCCATTATTATTATCACTTTTGAACACTTATCCCGCCCATTTCCACTATTCTTCATCATATCATTTGTTATAATTTATCATTTAAATCCATTTTATAAATGATTTATGATCTTATGGATGAATATTATTTATTCTCCTTTATTTCTAATAAATTGATTATTATGAATTATTTTATCAATGATAGTTCTAATAAGTTGGTTATAACATTATTCACCATTTTTAGCCTCCAAGATAATTTCCAGATTGAAGATTTGACCATTAAATCTGCCAACTCAGAAATTCGCTGAATTAAGGAGTGACAGTTTTGCGGTTGAGATTCTGAGCAAATGGACAAGAATATGGAAAATCTGGAACATGGGTTTTGTCCAGAACGGGCCCAAACAACTTTAAAAAAAATGGGTTGCCCAAATTCGGCTTGTACAGAGAGAAACACAGGGTTCTTTGAGCACGATTTTCTCAGATTTGTTGTTGCAGTCGTCCTCCAAATCTCAGCTGCAAAGCCAAATTCGTCTTGCTTTTGTTGACAGATGAAAGGAAATATATTTTCTTGTTGATCAACTAGTTAGAATCAACCCAAATTTGTAAAATAAATCATGTTGTACTTATCTTCATTGTAACTTCTCTCTGATCTCTCTTTTAAATGGAAACAAAGATCAGAGATGATGACTTCAGAAGGACTTTCGGGGATTCAAATGATGGAATTGAGAGAGATGGAACGAGTATTATTTTGAACTGTAATTGTTTTTGCAGACTCTCACTGCCGAGAAGACACAACTCAATGTAATGTTGTTCGATTTGATGATCAATATATAAGCAGAGTTATTATTCCTTTGCATCTTCTGAAGCACTACCGGCAGCGATCACTGGTGGTTAAGGGCCCAACCCCGGTGGATTCACTTGCCGTTCGTGTACCATTATTTCATGATCTTTATTGTGTGATGGTTTGATTTTATTTCTACTTATCGTAATCATGTAATTTTACTGCTTGGTATTTCCAGACTGAATGAACTGATCTGTTTTATATATTGTACTTAAATTGTGTGGCTGTTCATTTCCTTCTTAACATAGCTCACTGCTTTTTGCCAGCATGTTGTTGCGTTGTTCATTTCATCTTCAAAGCTGCGCTGATCACTCCAGTAATTTAACAATTTTCTGTTCATTACAGTTGTATAAGTTTGGCTATTTAGTTCTAATACTTAGCGCTGTTATTCATTTACTTTCTGCAATTATTTAAACTTACCTTTCAGCATTCTTTTAGTTAGCACAATTGTCTCATTTTCATCAAGTTGTAGTAATACGATTGATTTATTTCTTTGCACCTTCCAATTGGTTATTTAGTGTTGTGTGTGAGATCAACAACTATAAAGGACATTGGCTATCGCTGCCTAAGTTCTCAGATTGTGGATCTTATTTATGTTTGATATCAATTGCATCAATATCCAGAGGAATGAGTTATTGCTACTGTATCCTCAATTGATGGTTGTTTGAGTGAATGATTTAGTTTAGAACATTTCTTGTTGTTCCATTTTAGACTTGTTGTTCCATTTTAGACTTGCTGTTCCATTTCCTATTCATTGTTCTATTTTACTTTCTGCCGTTTCATTTACTTGCATTTGCTGCTTTGGTGTGAGAGAAGGTCTAAGGCTGTAGTGAGCCTCATCAGTCACTGCCTAGCTCCCAGACCTATGGTCCATGCTCTAATTTTCTTTCCATCAGTTTCTAGAGGGATGGGTTATCGCTTCCGCACCCTCGACTGATAAGTTGTCTTGTGTGATTTTATCCTTTTGAAGTAATTTAGTCATAGTTTAGCATCTGTCTACCCTTGTATTTTCTGAACGCTATACTGCAAAACATTACTGTTGAGTAAATAGCTGCCTCAGACTGAGTACACTCTTGAAGTAAAAAGTTGTCCCTGGGTTGACAATTAATGTGAGGTAATTAGGTGTTAAAAAGACCCTTTTTATCGCTCCACATGTACTCAAGAATTTAGAAAATGGGCTTTGATTTTGAGTATAGATTTTCCCTCTCAAGATACTTTGCTCAAATACATTGGAAGATTACATAGTTACTTGAGACATACAATTCTCATGTTTAACCCTACAAAAGTAGATGAAGTTTGCATATAGACAACTCATTTAGAAGCAAGAGGGAAAAATGTTTCTGAAGAAAATAGTGAGAAGTCATTCAAGTCTGGAGAAAAAGGAAAATGGAAGTTTAAAGGCAAGGATAGAAAGAATGCTTTAGTCAAGAAAGAAGGAGAAAAACTCACATGTAAACACTATTCTAAAGAAGGACATGATGAAGACCATTGTTGGAAACTTCATCCTGAAATGAGACCCAAAAAGTTTAATAACAAGGAGAAAGAAATTATTGTTGCGACTATACACCAAGATCTAGGATTTGATTCTGGAGATGAAACAAAAATCATAGCCATGGGATTGAAAGGTAATCATTCAATTGCAAGTATTAGTTCTTCTAGGAAACCCATTGAAATTCAAAATTAAAGAGAAATAATAGAGTTGTTCCATATTAGAATCATCACAAAACATAGCAAGGTAGATCCTTGTTTGATAGTGGTTCACAAGAAAACCTCATTTCAGAAGACATTGTCAGGAAACTAAATTTGGAAAGGACTCCTCATCCAAAACCTTATCCTTTTCATTGGGTATGTAACAATTCCAAGTTGCAAGTGACAAGAAAATGCATACTTATATTTGTTTTCATTGCAAATTTTATCGATGAGGTAGAACTTGATGTGGTACCACTAGACATTTGTGGTATTGTTTTGGGAAGCCCATACTTATATGATAGGAAAGCCATATTTCATCACCATGAGAACAAGTATCACTTGTTTACAAATGGGATTGAGTACATTGTTAGAGCACATAGCAAGAAGTTGAATTTATCTCTTGTAAATATTGGACAAATGAAGAGGTTTGTAAATGCTAGTCATAATTTTACATTGTTGATGATTAAACATAAAGTTGTTGGTGAATCTAAAGTATTTCAAGGATATGAATCAAGTTTGAAATATGATTTCATTGAGGTTTCTAATCCATGTGATAAGATTTTCCAAGAGTCTAACATGTTGCCTCCAAAAAGAGAAAAACAATATGAAGTGCAATCGCAACAAAATCCATCATTATTGAACATTGGTATGAACAATATGCTAGTGTTAAAGAATGCAGGGCTCAAAAAGCAGATCCAAAAGCTATTTGAAAAAAAGGACATTGGTTCTAAAATATATTATTGTGGGTTTCATAATGTTTTTGATTTGAGGAAGAATGGTGCATGGCGATGGAAATCACAGTCAAGCCAAGTGTAAGGTTAGACATGCTAAGCATCATTATGACTACAGTCTTAAAGGTGAAGTGAACTTGAAATTGAGTAAGTCTTATTTGATTGAAGATCGAGGAGAGAATGTTCAGACTTCTTTAACAGAATTTTTTCTCACCTAAACATCTTGAATAATTGCAACAAGGTCATATCCTTGACAAAGAATCAAGAACCTCAAGAAGTAGGAACAAGACGCACCTTCATATGGGGTTCCAAGGTACAAATTTAGGAAAAGCTAAATGGATTGAGAAGGGAAAGGTGAGGAAACTGTACCCTCATCTATTTATTAACTAAAAATGAGCTATTGGAAGTCCAAAAGCTTCTAATGGGGAGGAGTGATCTAAGGGATTAGTTTAATGCTCAAAATTCAAAGTGTCCAAAAATGCTCAAAACCTATACTAGTGTGTAGATCCTGACGACTTGAATCCAACGAAACTCATTTCACTCAAAACCAATATCATATGCTCTCGATATCATGTTTTGATCAAATTTCCAAATAGCTAAAAAATTTGTAATTGGGTTGTAGGAATGCCTAGTTATCAGTCAGTACGTTGACTAAGCATGTGACTGGGAAATTGATTGTATTTTTATTGGTCAATGGGTTTTCGCCATGTGTCTCAAATTGATTGGCTTAGAAATTATTTTTATTATATGGTGGGTTGACTGTGTAATATTTGGGCTAATGGAGGAGAGCCACTTGGGCCAATCAGAGGTTGCCACGTGGCCTCCAGTGACAGGCCAAAAATTTGTGTGAGGGGCCAAGCATACCCATGGGAATCGAACTCAAGACCTCTACCCAAGCACTAAGAGTCTCAATCAATGCGGCATTCATGTGTTGCTTAACATGTAAAGGCTCCTATATTCATTTACTTTTGTCACATTTTGTGTTTTGGGATCGAGTCAGAGCTAAGCCCCAACCCTAGTCCTTGCACCCACATAACCATGGGGTGGGACCATGGACCAGGGCTTAGCCCCAGCCCCATGGTCATAGCCCATAACACTGCACCAGACCACAATAAAGAACCTTCGGTGGAGTTAAATGGGGGCCAACCTCGGGTCACATGACCCTTCGCATGACCACAGGCGGAGAGCTAAGGGGGCCAACCCCAGGGCACATGGCCTCACATGACCTTACCACTGACAATTGCAATGTGCCCGGAATAAAAGCCCTCAGCATAGGAATATATTGACAAGGCCAGGTTCTATGGGGCACATGAGACCACACATTAATTTATTAGGGCCCAGCCAATGGGGGTCGACGATTAGCCCCAACCCCTAGGCACATGCACCCATATGACCATGTTTTTTAGAAACTGGGTGTTAATGGACAAGTTTACTATTTGACAATTTCACCCATCAGGTGGGATTGTAGGCCAGGTTTGTGCACCAGTTATTGGTTTGGGGTGCTCAAGCCAGGTTTGGGTCGAATTTCAGGATGGTTAGCTAGGAAAATTGAGAAAAACTTGTAACAGGCATAACTTTCTCTGTTTTTGGCCGAATGAGGTGCAGAAAGAACCCAAATGGGGGTTTTTGATAGTGATGGATCCATTCAAGGCATTTTTTTTTGCATCCTGAGCATTATAAAGTCATGAAAATGAAAATTTTATGACTTAATGAAAGAAGCTGGACCAGGAGATGCAGCCCACGAGGGGTGAGCTCCTTTATCATGTTTGTTGTTTGTGTTTCTGATAGGTATTTTGTCTATATTTTTGGCTGCTTATTAAGTTTAAAAATCACTTGTTTATGTGCTAGTAACTTTATCCATTACCTAAAACACATGTAGAAATTTCACTTGCAATTTGTTCAAATCTTCAAGTTTTCATATATAGATCAATTATTACCTTGCAAAGCGTCTGAACGGTCCTTGTTTATTTGTTTGTTTGATTTTGGAGAAGAGGGAAAAGACACCTCCTCCATTTTCAAATCACTCACTTATCACCCCCAATGAGAAAGTATCTCTATAATAAGAATAAAATGAATTTTAATTTTAAAAGTAAACTATCATAAAGTAATTTTATATTTAAAATTTACCCCTGATCAGGGTGAGTGAAGGGAGGAGAGGCATGGTGGGATTTACACCACCACCATGTAATTAACCAATGTACAACAAGGGTGGTGACATGGCCACACCCACACAGGCTCAAACATACAATGAATGGTAGGGAAATTAAGGCATAGCGGGATAAAGGACTTGGTGAATTGTGATTTCAGTCTATCTGAACTTGCTAGAGTTGGAAAATTCATTGTTTTCACAGGCTCTTAATGGTGCCTCTCCATGGGATATTTTGGTAGGGAAAGTAGCGCTCAAGCTCTGGAAACACTCATGGAGTCACCACCCCTCCTTCTTAGTCTAATCCAGTATGTGAAAATCGATCACCCCATGAGCCCAATGTTTAATGTTATTTGTATATTTTGTAGTGTTGATAATATTAGTATCGTCAAAATAATGGTGAGGGTCCAGAAAACATCTTATCGGAAATATCAGCGAAAATATTAACAAAATATTGGTAAATATTGACAAGCATAAAAAATGCATAATATATTCAATTTTTTTTCCAGATTTTTAAACATATAAAGAAATAACAAGATGAAATAAACACATTGGCACATAAATATGAACGAATCACTGATATATATGATTTCAAATAGAAATGATACATCAAAGGTGATACCAAATCCTATTGATCCCTCATAATTGTCCAATCAAGGACTCAAATGTGGAGAACCAATACAAAATAACATCACACATATAAAAGTATATCATCATCATGAGTTATATGTAGCAAAAAAAATAAAGCTAGCGCTATCTATCTGAAATCAGTGCCCTCTCCCCCTTTTAGGGAAAACACGATGGGTTGTTTTCCAGGCCTACCCCTAGTAGTAGAAGGCCCTGGCCTTGGCCCTACACCTAATGGAAAATAATGAGTGCTAGGTATGGGGTTGTTCTCTGTTATATCTACAATAGATCTTGTTGATGTTGACGCTCCCATAGTCCCCTCCTCCTCCTCCTCTGTCTCATGCTCCTCCTCCTCGGAGTCCTCCTCCTCTTTTTTCCTCTATTCTAATGGATCATTTGTCTCTAAGCATGAAGGCGACTCCTCCAAGATGGGATCCTCAGACTCCACCCTCCATTGAGACAATAAATCAATATTTTCTAAGGAAATGGCATCTGGATCCATTGGTGATTCTATTTTCTTCACTCGAAGTCGGATATTATAATGCACATACACTAAATCATTGAGGCATGCAAACTCCAAATTGTAAGAGTGTCAAAAAACCTAATGAGTCTTGAGTCTTGACCCTTGACACTTGAGGTACATAAATTAAAAATTTGAAATTACAATAAGTGTAATTTCTCAACTGAATGTTGGAGCTCAAAGTTATACATGCACTTTTTTGCGTGTATTTTCTCAAATACACTCCAATTGCGCTCACACCCTAAAGAGCTACATGTTTGAATCAGGATTCTTATGGCCAATTTTTGCAAATTTGGTGCCCTTGCACCATATCTTCACCACCAAATATCTACAATAAAATAAATAATTAATTAATTCAAAAACCTAAAACATAATTAAACTTTCAAATAAAAGTTATATAATTGAATTTTAAAAATCTAGAATTATAAGTAAGGAAATTCTAAATTGAAAATTCTAATTTCTAATGAGTTATGACTTGTCACTTACGTGGCATGAAGAGGGTCCTTTCCCTAATAGCATCATCAAAACCAAATAGGCCAACACAATCTCGATAAAATTGTATCTCGCGATTGATTTTGCTACGAAGCTCATGATTAGGTACCATCCTATGAATACAAGAATGGAGCCCTTCCATCACATCGCCATCAAAATCAAAGCCGCATTGGTATGAAAATGTGGGGTTGAGGAAGAGTTTTGTTGCTTGAATGGGTCAATGAAGCATCCCTATCCAATGACTATCAATCACATCCCATAACATCATATGCATATTAAGCCCAACAGAACCCTTATCTGCATTATAAGAACGAATGCCCTCCTTGGCCCTATCCATGGCCTCATACAAATAAGCCATTGCAAGCTTCTCCCCATCTACCAATCTCAGAACCTTTACTATAGGTTCACTAACTAAGCATGCTTCTTCTACTCCCTTCCAAAAGGTGTCAGAGTACACCATTTTTGCAATGGCTCTCCCATCCTATCTCCTACCATATCTACAGTCACGCCACTCATCAAAAACAAACATTTGCTTCAACTCGAATTGGCATTGAAGCAAAGACTGAAGAGTAATAAATTTTGTGGAAAAATATGTGATTGCAAGATGCCGCAACTCCTTGTTTCTAGTGTAACTCCTCGTGAGGCTAAGAACAAAAACATGGTTATAAATAAACTTGGGGACACTCCTAGCCATATCAACCACCTCCTTGATGAAGGAGAGCTTCCCCATATCCTCAAGAAGCAAATCGATACAATGTGTTGCACACGGAGTCTAGAACAATGTGCAATGGCTCTCCATAAGCATCTTGCTGGTAGACACATAATTAGTCGCATTGTTTGTTATGAATTGCACCACATTCTACACACCAATCTCCCGAATGAACCCATCTAACAACTCACATATCGTTGTTGTATCTTTGATATGTGTTGATGCATCCACTGATTTTATAAACATGGTACCTTTAGGACAATGTACCAAGAAATTTAGAAGGGTCCTACCCTTCCTATCTGTCCAACAATCAGACATCATTGTGCATCCAGAAACTTCCCATGTTTTCTTCAACTCCACCAATCTAGAGTTGATGTCCTACTTTTTTTCTTGAAGAATTGGCCCCCGCAACTCCTCATATGTAGAACTTTTGTATCTTGGGCCCAAAAAAGCAGTAGCATCACACATTGGTTGCCAAAATGGATTGGTTTTGGTGATGCTGAGAGGTAAGTTGCTCTAGAAAATACACCTCCCCATTACTCTATCTGCTTCTTGCTTCTCCTCTTTTTTAACAAGTGATTTTATGGAAGGTTGTACTCCATGTCCTGTTCGCGGAACGAGAAATGATGACTTCACACTAGTAGTAGCAGGTGATGCTGTGGAGCCCCTCCCACTACCCTCAGCCTCAAAATCAGAAGAATATATCCCGAAAGATCTACCTGCACGTTCAACCTCGTTTCTTTCTGCCTCTTCCTTCTTTCTGTCTTATTAACCAATTTCTTCAAGAGAATTTTGTATAAGCTTTGGACTAGAAACTATACAAATCCCAATGTCATGTATAGTGAATCTAGCTAGATTGTATTTCAATCACGCAACCCCTCCTGTCATCTTGGTCCCAGAGAATTTGCATGATAGATATGCCCAATTTGTCCCACGATCAAGCTCCCCATACTCCGAAAATGGGTCCAAGGCTTTTTGCATATTTAAATTTTGTAGTGAGCTAACTCAAACCTAGGGCACCAAAAAAGATAAAATGGAATTAATGATTAAAGTTACTCCACCCATACACAAAAAATAATAAGTAAAACCCACCTCATTTTACAAAATATTTTTTTTGCTACATTATTTGCAATGTGAATTCAATGAAAAATGAAAATAAGAGGGTGCATTTGACATTTAAAAAAAGAAATGGAGTTTGTTGTCCAAATATGGAGAAAACCCTTGCATTGGTTCATGGGCATGAAAATCATATAAATGAAAAAAAAAAAAGAAGAAAAATGTTGGTAGGCAAAGAGGCAAGCAAGAATAACCCTAAATCTATCAAAAAAATCATTAACATAGGGGTTTTTTAGAACATACTTGTTAATGGAAGAAATGAAGATTGTCTCACTATTCTTCAATAAAAAATTCATTGCTTTGATCAATAAAAAATTCATTGTTGGTGATGATAATGGTTATTCAACCCTCAATTCCTCCTTGACAACAAACACAATGCTCTCCCCTTCCTTCTCCAACAATCAGAAAAAAAAAATGACCAAAAAATATCTGAATTTGGCCTTTTTTAGTTGTGGTCCAGGTGGCCCGGTGATTTTTTCGATCATCACGCGATATTTCAGAAATATCGTGATATTTTCGGGGAGCGAGAATATCATGATATTTCCTCGGTGATATTTCATCTCCCCGAAAATATCACAATATTTACGAAAATAGTCGATATTATATACATTGATATTATGTGTATGGGTAGGACTGGTCAGTATGGTCTCAACTTTAGGGAATTATGCTCATTATGGCCCCCTAGGGAAAGGATGGGAGGAAGTGCACCCTCTCAGTTTCATATTGAAAGTAGGGGGTCCGTGGGACTGTGAACTCCAGGGGAATTTTAGTAATTTCGCCAACCTGGAAGCCTAGTTGAGCAGGGATGTGGACATTTCTCAGTTTCAATTCATGGCTTGTTAGATTCTTTTGTTGGTATTTTTAGATTCATGCAGTCATCTAGAAAGTGTGCTCTTGTAGGGTTAATGAATGCAATGTACTAGAGTCGTGAGGAGTTAAAAGACCTTCCTATTAAGAATCCTCATGCATTTTGGGAGGGGGTCATACTCATTTCCAGGATGATAAAGGGGAAAGTTTCCTTCGAATATGGTTTAATGGTTGTTTCTATCATGTTTTTTCTCTTGTAGCCTATGCAGGTGCTTTAATTTGTTTAAAGTGTGAAAAGGTCCTCCTTGTGAGACCTTCAGACCATCCCCGTACAATTGATAAAATAAAATTAGAAAATCGGTTACCTAGATCTAGTGTTTATCTTAATTTCATGTACATCAATAGACTAAAGATCATGGCTCGCCCTGCTACGTGTCAGGATCACACTCCTCCAGCATGTAGGGGAAGAGGTCGAGGTTGAGGCCATGGGGCTGGGCGAAACCGCACTATAGTAGTTCATACGTCTGAGACCAAGTCTCAGTCTACCTCGGCCACAACCATAGCATACATAACAATGACCCACCCACAGGCCCACCAAAGGGTTCAGGAGTGGGAAGAAAATATCGTAAATCATAGTACTTTTAGTGACCAAGAACTCTTAAAAGAATTGGGATACTTAGTTCCAAACCCAAGTCACACCTGTGGCCTCCATTCTCAGTACCAACAATCTCTTTTTACTTATTGGATTTTGAAAACCATTCTTGCGAAGGCTTTGATGATGAGAACTATGGGCATTTTAGGTCCTATAGAAGAAATTTAAGCTATTTATGAGGAATTCCAGTTAATCTAGCAACATATTTCTCACCTTGCCCTAATAGAGAAGCGTATTCCTTACTTGCCTCGGGCTAAGCTACCAGGGTCCAATGCTAAAGACCCAACACCCGTAGAATCTTCAGATGATTAGTTTGATTCTTACTAAATATGATTTTTTGGTCATTCAAGTTTAGTAGTATTTAAATGTATAGAAAATAATTTTGGCATATCTCGCATAAATTACTAGTCAATAGGGATTATAAAGATTGTCAACAGAGTTAGTCAATAGGGATTATAAAGATTGTCAACAGAGTTAGTTTCTCTATGGGCACGTTGAGATTATCTCGCGTTAGATGTTGATTATGTTTCTTTTACTTATTTTTAAAAAATAATGGAATTTTTTTTACCCACTTACAAATTTAATGATATTTACAAATACTTAAAA
>APFE031747140.1:17140-42245 GCA_000404065.3 Pinus taeda
CATAATTTTTAAATAATATATTTAATTTGAAAGTGGAGATTTTCATAATAAAGTGTGTATATGTTTTCTTGTTTGACATTTTGGGTGAACACTTTATTTATCATTAGGATTAGAAAGCAAATATATGGTAAGAGTTGTGTTAGATTTTAGGCTTCTGTGGAAGTTTTTTGCAGTGGTATGATCCGGATTGTCCATAGTCTTTTGTTCATTGAGTCGACATTTCAAATCTTTCATTCATCTTCTATCTTTCTTATTTGTCCTGATGATGGACCCCCTTTGGGGTTTGAAACGTCGACTCAATGAACAAAACGCCATGGACAATATGGTAAGAGTGATTGCTAACTAAATTTTAGATTAATGGTCACAAAAATATAAAATCAAACAGATGGTAAGGGTGAGTGTTGATCATGACCTTAAGTAATGATAGTCCTAAGATTAGATTAATGGTCACTATGAATGATCAAATGATTATTAAACTATGAGATGAATTAATAAACAACCACAAAAAGTAATAAATTATAAATTATGAAATGAATTAATAAACAACTAAGAAAAAGTAATAAATTATAAATTATGAGATGAATTAGTAAGCGACTAGAAAAAGTAATAAATGATTAAATGTAATAAGATATTTAAAATAATAAAAAAAAAGCCTCGCCAATGGGAGGTCACATGGTCGAAACCCGTAAGCTCTTGGGGTTAGGTCTGTTGTGACCAAGGGGTGGACCTCCTTCGGGTGGGGTCCACCCAGATTTCTCGAACTTGGAGTAGCGGATTCACTGACCAGGGCCTGTGAACCAGTACGAAAAAAAAAGGAAAAAAAGAAAAAAAAGAAAAAAACAAAAGAGAAAAAAGAAGATATTTAAAATAATCTTAAAAAAAAAGGGTAAAAATGAAATTGAGAAAATAATTAAAAATCAAAATCTGAATAAATAAATGAAAATGCAGGGGCTTAAAGAGAAAAATTATATTATATTATATTTTTATTTTTTTTAAATATAAAAATTAATTTGGGATGAATAATTGTTTAATAATTTATAATAATAAGAATGTAAAAGGGAGGGGAGTAAGGAGATGGATTATTGGTTTCAAGGAGTGGCTATGTTTATAGTCATCTTCCCTATTGAAATTATTGGGGTGTTTTCCAGTCTCTAAACTTCCCTAATGACATGAGTATTATGAAAAGTGATACAAGCTAGGATTTGAGCTTGGTTAAAGAAAATAAGTGCTTGGTGTTATAGGAGTGCTCAACAATGACAGGCTTAGTCACTACGTCATGGTTTTTATTTGCAATGTGCTTCTTAAAGCGAGTTGGGACTAGGCGACCTGTTTGGCCAATGTAAGGCTTACTACATGAGCAAGGAATTTGGTAGACACTTGATCCTTGCATGTTGTCAGGCTTATCTTTAGTTGACTGGAATGACCGTCTGAGGGTTCTATGGGGTTTGAATATAGTCTGAATTTTATTTTTGGATAGAATCTTAGCAATAATATCGGTGGTTCCTTTTATGTAAGGGAGAGAGACTTGGCCAACGTGAGTGGAGAGGTCAAAGTGGTTGGACTTAGGTGAGAGGCGGCTTGGAATGCTTTATGAATTTGAGAGGAAGAGTAGCCATTGGATTTGAAATCTTGGATCACGTGGGATTTTTCGAAGGGAAGGAATTGGGGAATAGATATTTTAAGGGCATGGGAGTGATTTTAAGGTCACTTGATTTTTGGGAAGGGTGGTGGTGAGAATAAGCATGAAGATAACAATCAATATAGGTATTTTTCCTATAAACTTCGTGGGTAAGGGATCCATCAAGAAGATGAGTAACAAGGACATCAAGAAAATGAAGGGAATTATTAGATTATATTTCCATACTGAATTGAATATGGGTCGAAATGCTATTGAGATGGGCAAGAAAGGCACGGAGGGCTTGAATATCATGCTGCAAGATAATGAAAGAATCATAAACAAATCTAAAACAAACATTTTAGCTTGTGATGCCACGAATTTAGGGCTTTGGTTTCAAAATATTCCATGGAGATATTAGCCACAATAGTAGATACGGAAGAACCCATACTTGTCCCTTTAGTTTGCTCATAGATGATGCCTTTGTAAGTAAAGAAATAAATTAGATGAGAGAAAAAGATTGATTAGGTGGAGGGTTCATCATCAATTGGTTTAGAAATGATGTTTAAGGCTTTAAAATAATTTCTCCTTTATTATATTCAATTTAACACACACAAATTAAAAAAAAAAAAAATCCTATTATTATCTTCAATATAATATACAATGTAATAATTTTTTTATAACATATTTCTTATTTATATGTCAATCTAATTATAATGTCATAATTTTTTTTTATAGATTTTCTCTTTATACATTTAATCAACATAGAATGTTCTTCTCTTTATACATTTTAAATATAATGTCATAATGTTTTTGATACCTTTTCTCTTTATACATTTAATCAACATAGAATGTTCTTGTCTTTATACATTTAATTAGCATAAAATGTCAAAGGTATGTTTCATGCTTATGTTTTACTCTTTCACCTCCATTGTAAAATTTTCCCTTCTTCCCCTTACTATAAGGTTGGTCAATTATCATATCTTCCATATTTTTTTTGTTGATTAATATGATGCTCCAAACTAAGATTTGTGTTGAAGATGGCCTATACGACGTATAAATAGATAAATAAACAAATACTTAATTTGTTACTTACTTTTTCTTCTCCTTTGTTTTTATGGTTTCGAGGTTGTGAGGAATGCCTTTTGGGTTAACTAATGTACCACTCACTCTTAAAAATATAAACAATCTAATTTATAAGCCACACTTTAGGTAATCCATTTCGGTTTTCTTTTATTATAATGTCATGTACAATAAAAATATCGAGGAGTTTTTACATCATTTAACACTAGTATTTAGAATTTAGCACTTTCAAAATGGAATTTAAGTGCAATCAAGAAAAAGATGCAAACCATAATGCATAAGGTTCTCCTTTCTGGCATGTTAAAATGTGATCACATTGGCATGAAAATACTTCACACATTTTGTTGACACCTAATCTTTATGATTGGGTGAATTATTGTAAATAGATAGATAGGAAATATGAACAGTCATTGGGAGATGAACTAAACAGTCTCTCCGTCATGTATATAATGAGGACCTACCTGATGGAATAATAGAGTCAATTTATTTCTGCCCTATGGAGTTACTGCCTGGCCTGACATGGTATCAGAGCTAGCTCTTTTTAGCATTTGTGTCCCTTGTAACTCCCCGTCTGCTCTCCATATAGCTGAGCAGCTCCTCCATAAAACTAGTTGCTTCTGACATGGTAGCTGCCCCACTGTCCATACTACCCATACTACTCCACTATCCAGCGTTGTCCATCTTGTCTTTCTGTTCATAAACATTTCAAAAAAATGGGCGTTGTATTGACATAAAATAAGCATTGTCCTGTGTGTTAAAGTTTTTGAAATGGCGTATTTTTTTCCTTGTCTCTTGTAAAGAGGGTATTATTTCACCTGCCACCTCCATTGCATGAATTGCTTCACTGCATCTCCACTAGAACCTATTTTGATTACTCGCTATCCCCTCAGGAGCCATCTATGGGAAATCTGTTGGGCTTCGCTCGCGCAGGTTTCAAGTCTATCTCCTTCTCCCCTCAGCAGTGGAAGAGACATACTTGTCCTCCTACGTCGCTTTTCTTCAATTTCAAGGTTTCCTGTAGTATTGGTGTGCTGCGTAGGTCTCATTTGCATTCGTTTGCATATGTCAAGGCAAAAGAAAAAGATCTCGTGACGATAGCAGTGGGTTAGATGTATTCTATAGAGGCATCCAGAAATTGTACAGCGAAGATGAGATCTCTACATGGTATTGGTGGTAGAATTGTTGGGGTATCTATTATCAATGTCAATGCCCTTAGCCTTCCACTCTTGCGTAGGACCTAAATCGAATACTACCGTCTGTGGGAATAAAGCTGCTCCTGCTCTTGTTTTGAAAAATGTCGAGATTCTTCGAACAAAGGCGGCGGTGAGCCCTGCATTCCACCTTCTTGCTGGTTTAATATATTAAATTACTATACAATTCAGAAAAAATAAAATAAAAAATAAAAATAAAAAATAAAAAATAAAATAAAATAAAAATAAATAAAATAAAATAAAATAAAATAAAAAATAAAAAATAAAAAAATAAAAAAAAATAAGAAATAAGAAATAAGAAATAAGAAATAAAAAATAAAAATAAAAATAAATAAATAACGGTTTCTTAAAAATTGGCTATTCATACAAATATTTAAACGCTCATTCTGACAATCGTTGTGCGGTTTATATACTTATTGGTTCTAAATCAAGCAAGAAAAGGCGTGGTATTGAGAGTCCAAATACGTCTGGACTACATTCTTCAGTTTTTCTTTAGTGAACGCAGTGCTGTTGAGGGTAATTTATACTGCCATATTTTGTGATTTAACATTGTGTAGAAGCATGCAAATTGATATTTGAATCTGCTGTCCCATTATATCATAACTATATTTTTTTCCATTAAGAGTAAAAGTTTTGCAGCCGAAATTTTATTTGCTACAATATGCATTCAATCATATCTATGGTGGGAATAGTTCTCACTGGCAAGGAGAACTATCCTGAATGGTCCCGGATGATAAAACACACCCTCATTTTCAATGAGTTGTGGAAAGGAGTGTGTGTTGGAGATGAAGGCAATGACCCTGTACAGCCTACCTCAGACAAAGAGCTCGTCATTTGGGAAAACAAAAACAGCAAAGCTTATGCATTAATCACAGCATCTGTAAATGAAGAGGTGAGTCACCATATTTCGTCATATTCAACTGCCTTTGAAGCCTTACAAAAGTGAAAGAACCTATGACTCACATTCTGCACTTGAAGTTGTTCAACTCATGATTAAACTCTTCACTCTTGAACTGCAAAATAATGATCCTCTTTCTCTTGCATCTGAAGTAAAGTCTATAATGCATGATAAAAATCCACTAAGTTTGAATTGGATATTCCTCTTATCGTTTTTCTCAAGGCACCTTATCCTACTTACTCCAATTATCTTGAGTCATTTCAAGCAAATAGAAATCTCAAAGATATAACCTTTGACTCTCTTGTGAAAAAGATTGCTGAAAGAGAGAAAGCTTTTGGAAAGAAGATAGCCCCTGAATCTTCTGAATAGACTGTGTGCCTTGCTCATAAAGAAAAGCATTCTACTCAAGATTCTACAAGAGGAAGAGGTGGACGAAGAGGAAGAGGAAGATATTTCAGAGGCAGGGGGGGTAGACATTCTCAAGGAGAAAAGGCATATTTGCACTGTATTCGCTGCAAAAGAAATGGATCACATGATGCCTCTACATGCAAGCTACCATGGGACAAAATTGAGCAGAAAAGAAATCAACAGAAAGGTAAAACTGATAATACAGACAAAGGTAAAGCACTTAAATCCGCTCACTATGTTGAGGCACAATGTAACATTGGAGTAAATGAAGATTCGTTAATGCTTCACTTGCTTCTTGGAAAAATGATTGGTTGCTTGATTTAGGAGCAACCTATCACATGAATCATAGAAAAGATTCTTTTGAACATTTCACTGACAATGTTGATGGAGCAGTATACTTTGTAGATCAATCAAAAATCAAGCCATCAGGGCTTGGCACAATCAGGCTTAAACTGGCTGGTCTTCCAGACTTTCTTCTGGATCATGTTCTATATCTCCCACAGCGCAAAAGAAACTTTTTGTCATTGGTCCACATTCCCCAGCAAGGTCACTCCATTCATATGTTTGATGGCAAGCTTGAGGTAAGAAAAGCATATGACCACTCACTTGTCATGAGGGGAATAGAAGAAGAAAGGCTTCTCAAACTACAAGGAACCTCTACTCATGCACAACATTTCTCATACAATTCTCATCATGAAGAAGGTACACTTCAATCAAGTTTATTATGGCATGCTAGATTCGGACATTTGAACTATGACAGTCTCTGCTTATTGAAGAAAAATGGTGTTGCTGGTTTGCCTACAATTCTTAGGAAGCTTAAGAAATGTGATGCTTGCATTCTAGGAAAGCATAGCAAACAATATTTTCATGGTTCACATTCAAGAGCACATAGGAAGCTTGAACTCATTCATTCAGATTTATGTGGTACAATGCCTGTTCCTTCTGCAAATGGAAATAAATATATCATGACATTTATTGATGACTACACGAGAATGTGTTGGGTTTATTTATTGAAGAACAAATCTGATGCTTTTTACACATTCAAGAATTTTCATAAATGGATTGAAAATGATGCACAATCTCATATTGGGTCTATTCGCACTGATAATGGAAAAGAATACACATCAAATGAATTTGAAAATTCTCTTTGCCAACATGGGATCAAACATCAAACAACTGTGCCTTATAATCCCCAAAAGAATGGTGTAGCTGAAAGAATGAAGAGGACAATCTTAAATATGGTACGATCCATGTTTTTCTTCAAAAATGTAAAGATAATGTTTTGGGCTGATGCTGTTCTATGTGCTGCATATATAAAGAATAGATGTCCATCTAATGCTATAAGAAACAAGACTCCTTATGAAATGTGGTATGGACATGTTCCTTCGGTAAAGCATCTTAGGGTTTTCGGTTCCACATACTATGCCTTGATACCAAAGGTACATAGAAACAAACTTGGTGCTAGAAGTCATAAGTGTATCTTCCTGGGGTATTCAAACACATCCAAAGCATACCGCCTCTATGATGAAGTAAATAAGAAGTTTGTTGTATCTAGAGATGTAATTTTCCTTGAATCATCCAAAACTGATAATGTTGTTGAGCGGCAACTTGATCGCTAGGATAGATTCGCAAAAGCAAAATCATTTCAAGAATTCGATAATCAGATTCCACATCTTGAAGGGGGGATTCATATACTAGATCAACATGTGGAATCTTCTTCTGAAGAACACTCTCCCCCGCATGAAACTCCAACAACGGATGATGCTTTAAGTAACGTGATTGATAAAATTGGGAGACTCAATCTTGATTCAGTCCCAACTCAATCAACAAAGAAACTTGGTCCATCTAAAAAAGGTCCCCCAAAGTGGATGACAAAGACACTTGAAAGTGTTCATCCTGATGAAGTTGGAAAGACAGGAACTAGAAATTCAAACCGGCAAAATGGAGGTGGTGTAGATGACTCTAATTCACTTGTTGACAGAGATGTTTCTTATGATTGTGAATTGAACTCGTCTACAGATTTTGAACCAACTTCCTTCAAAGAAGCTACTTCTCATGATGAATGGAAAGAAGCGATGTAAAAGGAGTATGATGCCCTCATAAAGAACAACACTTGGAAGATGGTTGATCCTCCATTAGGAACCAAACCAATTGGCTGCAAGTGGGTCTACAAGGACAAGTATAATGTTGATGGCTCACTTGACAAGCACAAAGCTAGGCTTGTGGCAAAAGGTTTTGCACAGAAGGAAGGGGTCGATTATGAGGAGACTTTTACCCCCACAGCAAAATGGGCTACCATCCAGACACTCTTTGCACTAGCAGCTCACAACGGTTGGAGAGTCCATCAAATGGATGTAAAAACTGCTTTCTTGAATGGAGATCTAAAAGAGAATGTTTTATGTCCCAGCCTAAAGGATTTGCTGTGAAAGGACATGAACATAAAGTATGCAAACTTGTGAAGTCCTTGCATGGCCTCAAACAAGCACCGCGAGCTTGGTATGAAAAACTAACTAAGCATCTTCTGAAACTCAATTTCAAAAATTTTGATCTTGATGATGCAACTTTATTTTTCAAGAAATTTGGCAAAATAGTTGTATATCTTGTGGTATATGTAGATGATCTTTTGATGACAGGGAACAACGAAAGCTACATTGCATCCATAAAGAAGGAATTGGGGAAAAGTTTTGAAACGACTGATTTGGGCTATGTTCATTACTATCTTGGCATTGAAGTAACCGAACATCCAAAGTCCATATTTCTTTCTCAAAAGAAATACATTGGAGATCTATTGAACAGGTTTGGCATGATAGAGTGCAATCCCCTTACTACTCCAATGGAACAAAACTTAAAGCTCACATCTATTGAAGGAAAAGAATTTGAGGATGCAACAAAGTATAGATAGCTTGTAGGAAGTCTCAACTATCTAACCACTACGAGACCAGACATTTCATTTGCTATTGGAATCCTCTCCAGGTTTATGCAAAAGCCTTGTGAGGGACATTGGTCTGCTGCAAAAAAAGTTCTAAGGTACTTGAAAGGGAACTCGAGACTTTGGAATCAAGTATACACAGGTGGACAACTTCAGCTTGATTGGATACTCTAATTCAGACTTTGATGGAGACAAAGAAACTGGGGTATCTACTTCAGGATATGCAATGAGTCTTGGATTAGGAGCGATCTCCTGGTGATCAAGCAAACAATCAATTCCAGCAGATTCCACAACAGAAGAAAAATACGTGGCAGCAGCTGAAGCAACAAAAGAAATTGTGTGGCTCAGGAAAATTCTTGAAGATTTGCAGGTAAAACAAGTACAATCAACTCCACTCATGATTGACAATACCTCTGCAATAAAGTTGGCCAAGAACCCAAGTTTCATGATCGAACGAAGCACATCAATACTAAATATCATCTGATTCGACATCATGTTGAGGCCAAAAAAATCCATCTCCGTCATTGTTCCACAAATGAGCAAATTGCAGACATCTTCACCAAAGCGCTTGGAAGGGAAAAGCTTGAACTATTCAAAATGATGCTTGGACTCATCAACATCCCTTCAGATTAAGGGGGGGAATGTTGAGACCTAATCCTTCTGATTGGGTGAATTATTGTAAATAGATAGATAGGAAATATGAACAATCATCAGGAGATGAACTAAACAGTCTCTCCCTCATGTATATAATGAGGACCTACCTGATGGAATAATACAATCAATTTATTTCTGCCCTATGGAGTTACTGCCTGGCCTGACACATTTAGCAATAAATTATTCGATCCTTTTCTTGTCAAGATTACAATTAAGCAAAATGCTCCAATCTCACTAGTTTCCTTCATTTTCTATCTTCAATACCTAATAGGGGAGGATTCATCTATCTAAAATCCAATAATAGCAAGGTAAACAACAATAACTTTTCAATGTCTCGCTCTTAACTCAAGACTAAAGAAGGCAAACCCATTTTAATGTTTGTTTCTATGAATAGAATATACATCATCAATTAGCAACATCCCCCACTCAAGAAGATACATATTCATATAGAGATTCATAAGTTGTTCCTCATCGATATCTACATAAGAAGTTGAACTCTATATACATTATTGATGTTGGCTACGATTTTGGGCAATTGTAGCCCAAAAGAAGGGTAGAAAATCATTAATTTTTCTATTTTGTATGAAGCAACGTTTCAAGAATAGATAAGACAAAGAAGGGGCCAAACAAGGGAGGCATATGTGGCTTACTTAAGGCTGAAACTATCTAGGCCTTGGTTTTCCTTCTGATATATAATGGCTTTCTCCCCATTCACATGTGGTTCCTACCCGTGATGTTTTGAACTGGGCTTGAAATACACCTTTGTTGGTCTGTTCTATTGGATGAATCATTTTGTGCCAATACAAGTATGCATGTAGTTGGGCTCCTAATGCAAAAATATCAACTCCAAAATTGGGCAATCTAATTTGATTTTTTCAAGAACCATATGGATTTAAGTTCATTGTACCAACTTTTCTTGGATATAACTTTTTCAAGATATTCTTACAAAGGAGTTTTGAAGTTATCCACATATTCTTGGGCTTCAATTCAAACAAAAGAAAATATGACTTTTCTTTTTTTGTTTATACCTAATGAATATCTCTAGTGACTTGTAATCGAAGTCTATAAATTGCTTATTATGTGTTCTTCCTTACACATTTCATATAGAAATTTTGCTATTGATTCTATCTTACCAAGCTTCTAGAATTTGTTTAGAAAATTCTCCATAGGCTATTTATTGAACATATCAACATCCACTACAAAATTCTCACCATATGTGCACTTTGAAATTCAAATTGAAAACCTTTTTAGACAAAAGAAAATACCTATAACATCGACACTTTGTTAATTCAAGATCCAAAATATCCATAATTATGCAAGATAAGTAAACTGAAATACTGCAAATATATATTTTTAAATAATTCATGGGCTTCCTTAAGATATGGAAGAATAAGACATGAAATACATTAATGGAGCATCCATAAAAATGCAAGACTACTAAATAAACTTAATTACTACAAATATATATTTTTAAATAATTCTTTGGCTTTCTTAAGTTATGGCGTAATAGATCATGAAATACATTAATGGAGTAACATAATGTCTAGGCACTGGCTATGGCTAAGGGACTCTAGGATCTCTATATCAATTTAAATTGTGAAGCTCAAATTTGTTGGTTCACATTATAGTTTAAGACACTAAAATGTTGGTTTTTTTTTTTTTTAGTAAAATAAATTTAACACATTTCTATAAACCAAAACGACCCTATTTAAAATTCTTGAAGTATTCAATATTTGAAAATATCCTATGGATATCGTTCATTCATTAATCCAAAGCATATTTACAAAACAAATGTGTGTGTGTGTGGGTGGGTGGTGTGTGTGTGTGTGTGTGTGTGTGTGTGTGTGTGTGTGTGTGTGTGTTTGTGAGAGAGAGAGAGATACAAAGTGTTCCTTATTATGAAGATTAGTGTTGTAGTAAGTATTATTCGTATAGCATTAGTGTGGAACTATACTTACTCAAAAGTTAATTTACAAAATAGGGAATGTTGAAGAAAACTAATGATTTAACCTACGTAACGAAAAGTATAACAACGAGTATATACAATCCTACACACCGGGAATACCATTGTCTCATTGGGAAAAAATTAGTTGTAAATGTTGAACAATGGTATGAGCTTGGAGTGGTAATAGAATGTTTAATGGTGTGTTATTGGTTCCCATCCTTTTTTTTTTTATGGTTCAAGATGTTGAACTCCCATAGAGAATGAGAGTGATTGATATGCTTGAAGAAATATATATCCACACAAGATGTATCAACATTATCAATAATTATAATGTGGTCATAAATGTTCAATTTACATCCTAATACTCCCAATAATCATCCTCCTAAAAAGCACAAGCATCATTATTGAAGATTGAATCACAGTGTGGGACAACTTACAACATTCAAATCAAAATCCATTGGCTCAAGGAGCAGTGATTATTTTAGCAAGGGGTGCTTTTTTGTTGAAGTTCCACACTAAATGCATAGGCACAATCACAAACAAAAACATTATTAGAGAGGATTGAATCTTCATGGGGGCAGTAACAATGTCCTACTTTAACTAACCTAAAAAACCATTGTTGATAGATTCTGTTAACTTTTCATAAATGCTTTGTTGAAGATATGGAACTATACTAAATAGTATTTGCAATATTTCGCTAAATATATGCAAGTTTTATAAAGTTCACTAATTGACTTTTTATGAGAAATTTTATTGTTAAAATGGTTTTACCTATTCCAAGGCCTAACTTTGGTCAGGATAGTCAAAATTTTGAAGATATTGATTTCAAACTGGTAAGTAATTAAATTTACTTACATGCATTTGGATTTTCAACAATTGAGTCGTACAAGACCATTGAATTTTACGGCCCACAAGATCATCATCTACTAAAATAATTTTATTATTGCTCAATGGCACCAATCAATTAGTTCAATGGTTATTAATCTATTTCATAAGCTTTCCTATCATGGAGAGAATAACATAGGCCACAAGGAATTTAAAAATGGCTTAAAATAAAGATTATTTCAACACATGATATTCCTATGAGGTACCCTTCTAATTGTGCAAGCACAACCTATAGTAGATGCTTGATAAATTTAGGTGAGTGTCATGAGGGTTCATTTGATTTCCACAAATTGAAGGTGTTGGTGTTGTTGATTTCGTTATGACAAACATTTTAATTCCATCTAAGATCATTTATTTTCATTTAGATCCACTTTCACCCCTTGTTAATCATGTACCTCTTTCCTTCAAATTCAAGTACAACCAATGACCTATTTATCTGTCACAACATCACAACGTTATTATCCATATTCATTAGATCATGATATTGTTATGATTTTAGTTGGAAACAATAGACAAGATAAGAAATTTGAGTTTGAAAAAGGGTAAGATGATGGAGATAATGGAATATTGTACATAAAAAGTTTTCTTGGAAGAATATGGTTGATTTGGTGCAAAAAATGTGGATAATTTGCAATATGTTTGTGACCAATCCACAAAACTCGAGGTAGCCTGATCCCATCAAAATTCGGAAGATGTGCTTCAAGTAGTAAGGGAGGTACTCAATTTGCAATGTGCCTATGATTTTGGGGTTTGAAGCATTATTAAAATTATGAGAAAAGTTGACCAAATATGGTGATAATTTTAACCAGAAATCCTACATCACTAGAATTTTGTTGTTGGAAAGTTCTCTAATACCTTTAGTCTCATGAATATAGAAAAATTGTGATTTTCTATTAAAATATTTAAGGGGAAGATACACAATTATATTTGTACTGAGAGGTGCTCTACAACCCTGCATTGATGTTGAGATATGATTTTAAAGTGTGTATAACATAAATGAGTATATACCACCTTACACACAAGGGATACCATTATTTCACCTGGAAAATTTTAGTTGTAAATGCCAAGCAACAATATATCACAGATGGCCTTCATTTCAATATCAATTTGCTCGATACTTTTAGAACACTAGTTTGGAACTCTATACTGCAGTCTTACTATTTTTTTTGCAAAATAGCACCCACTTCCTTGCAATTTCCGAAGTTTCTGAAAGGGTTTCAAAAATCAACATTATTGCTCCATCATTAGAAACATAGCACAAAACTTTATCAACAAGATAATCCACAACTTAACTAAATTCAAGATGCTAACACTAATACTAGGATATGGAGTCCATATGATAGAAACTAGACAAATAAATATAACCAAATCTTTTGGAATACATTTTAAAATTGGTGGCCCAAAGGCTATGATAGTTATTACCTAAAAATTTAAAGTCACCTCTAAAATCCAAAATGCAAATGCAATAGACTCCAAATCCCGACTACACAACTATTGCACAATGTTGATGGGTTAACCTTACACGTTCAAAATTCTTCCTCGCTTCCATACGAAGATCATCGAAAACGTTGATGGGTTAACCTTGCACAATCAAACCTATTCCTTGCTTCCATATGAATATCATGGAAATAAGAAGATTAAGACTGGCCATGAGATAGTTCCTTCCTAAAACAAGTATCAAAAGCAATCACTTTAAAATTCACATGCACTAGTTAATCACTCACATAATTGGAAAAATATAAAAATAGAGACTTCGAGTAGATACCTCAAAATGTTGTAGCATAAAATGCAATATGTCGTTTGTTTCTGAAAAAATAATTAAAAGTAAAATTAAAAGTAAATAAATAAAAGAGCATTTGGGTGGGAACATGGGCTTGAATGCAATCCACATGCCCCCACTGTCTTGAGTCCATTGGTAAAGTCTAAAGCACATTATCTACTAACACTAATCGTGATAATAACCTATCTCATTAGTCGAAGCCTAGTGAGAAACAAAGAGGGAAGAATTGGCAAACAAGTCACTCCTAAAGGGAATTACTTCCACCATACAAATGGGCAACACACTATTAAAGGCACATACCTAGCTTCCTTCCCCCACAAGTTTCTCCCAACATGGGTTCTTTAGAAACCAAAAGAGCCATTGAGCTCGTTTTTCCGCACAACCATCATAAAGTGTAATGGAGTTAACTTGTCAATTGATAGGGAAATATTCATAGGGTGGATCAAAGTAGTAAAGTCAGATGGACCAAAAAACTTATAAAAATCAAACAATCTACCTTGAAATTACCTAGAAGTGTGTATGGCATTGTTTATTATACATTGTTGTTTGTTATTTTACGTTGATTATTTACATGGTAGTAGAGTGAGTTGAAGCCCTAACCCTAAGACCCAAAAGGTAACAATGGGCGCCTTTGAGCATTTTGCAGTGGGATAGAAGACTCCAGTTAGCTGGTGAAACCCCTATAATTGTGGTAATCAATTTGGAAAGGGAGGAAAGGGAGGCATCAAAAACAAACATAGGGTTATCCCTAATGATGTCAAAATTCAAAGTGGCGGCCACTAATGCAAATGTTGGGCTTTGAAGCTTGGCCCTCCTACCAGGCCTTGTCAATAGAGTAAAGTACACAACCATGGAGATCTTAAATGGTGAGTGATACCTTGACCAATCTAAATTAGGGATAAAGTATGGATTAATTGTTAGTTTTTATACATTAAAAGACCTAGGTATTCTCTATCTCTTCTTATTCTTTGCCCTAGATGTAGTTGCATGATAACTAGGAAAACAAAGTGCTAGATAAGGAAATTAGGTTAGTCATCCTATCCACGCAATGAAGGTTCAAACCCCAATCTCCCTGCTAAAAATCCAAACGCCATTATGAGGGATAGAGAACAAGGGTTGATAGAACAAATAAGATTGAAGGGAAATTAAGCTAATCTACAGACTATAAATGGTATATGCCTATGACCACCCATAGCCATAGCAACAGAAAAACAATCAATAATAAAGCTAGAAGCAAAGATTGTGGTAATGGTTTCACCAAAACAAAGAAAGAAGCATCATAGATTGACAGAGAAGTGCTAGAGTTGTTAGGATTGTTTTAGGTAAACATGATTTCAAATGGAAGGAAAGTTGGAGATAACCGACCTATGTTTTGGTGTTTTGATGATGTTCCTACACCCTTATTTTTTTGTTCACATTTGTTACATGTCCATAGTTTATTGTCTAGTAGAAGGTTGTAGTTTATGCTTCCATAGTCCCTACAAGAATGGAAATATCACAGTCAAATGAGTCCTCTCTTTTTTTCCCTCTATTTGATGAAGAAAATAGGTCACCCATACCCATAGTAGCAAAAAAGAAAGCAATAATGAAGCCACAAGCAAAGATGGAGGTAGCGGTTTCACCTGCAATAAAGAAAGAAGCAACACAGACTAACATAGAAGTGCTAGAGTTACTGGGAGTTTTTCAAGTAAAAGTGCTTTGGAATAGAAGGAAAGTTGGAGATAATTGACTTATGTTTTGGTGTTTTGACGATATTCCTCCCCCCCTTATCTTTTTATTTGCTTCTACTACATCTCCATAGTTTATTGTCTAATCAAATCCCATAGTTTATGTTTCCGTGATCCCTATAAAAATGGAAATGACATAGTCAAATAGATCTTCTTTGGCATTCCCTTTGTTTTATGAAGAAAATAGGAAGATGCAAATCCCACAACCCTTTGATGTGAATAATATACAAGCCATGAACAAGATCATCATAAGCTTCTAATAATATACTTGCATTCAAAAACATGTGTGGCCTCTATCAATGCTCAAATAAAACTTAAAATATGATAATATTTAATGTTTACTAACTGATGCTAGTAAATTCCTAGCATTGATCTTTGTCACTAAAGAAGTCAATATATTTACTAAATTTAAAAATAACAATTGCTCCTTTACCTGCGATAAAGTCTTAAATATTACACCAAAACAATTTTTTCAAAACACTTAAAAAAATTTATTTAAAACTTGGACTAAAATGCACATATGAAAATAAGTCAATGCACATTAATGCATGTTCAACCCAATAGTGATTTCTACATACCAATAATAACAATATATTAAAACTATTATAAATCGATAGTCGAGAATAGTCGCAATGTTATCTGATATCTTGATTTGCTATTGTAAACATATTTCAAAAAATAAATTTTAAATACTATAATTTTACATTATAGGGCAGATTTTAATTTCACAACGAAATTATGGATAATTTTACGAATTAAAATGAGACCTACCTTTGCATCTATTTGAAGTAAATGAACTTTTCAAATTTATGAACATGGATAAGATTGGCGCATCTCTATTTTCATGATATTAAATGTTTTTTTTTGTAAGCTGAGGAGTTACCATTTTCTATTATCAAAATTGAAACCACTACAATCTTAAGGTGGTCTCAACCCGCCCCGAGGGGAAACTAGGTTTATTGACCACCTATAGTTTTTGACTGCTGACCAAAAATAAAAGGTTTTCAAGCTGTCTTTCTAGGCTTTGTAAACATTCACCTTGTAACTGTTACTATTGACATATAACTGCAAATAAGAATTATCATAAATCCTATACATAGCTAAAGGAAACTAAGATTTTCATTTCCTAACTACTTCAAAAATCATGCCTTTCTTCATTGATTCCCAGCGTCCTCTTGTTTCTCCTTCTCCTTCTTGATCACCAAGCCATTCGCCTCTAGCTGCTGCTAAATATCCTCCAGCCTCTTGTCTTGCATGATTAGGGTGATAAGGATGTTCTTCAGCTCTTTCTTCAAGTTTGGTATTCCCTGTGACAATTCAGCCATTTCCAAGGCTATCTGCTCCATGGCTTTGGCCATGAGTCTTTTCATGACCCAGTATAGTTGCAGGGACTGCTTATACAGTGTCATTTGGCCTCGGGTATGCCCTGGATCCGGCATGAGATGCATCCAGTCCTCCATTTCTTCCTTAGACTGTGCCTGAATGGCCTCTTCCTCCTAGTGCTCAATTATCCTCCTGATTTTCGTGTTAGTCCTCTCACTGTAGGCTCTCTCGGCTATCTGAACCCTTGTCTCTATAGTCCTCCTTCCCTGTCTTCCTTCTGCTCCCGCACTGGTCTCCCTGCCTTCCACTGTGCCTTCTCGACAGCAGTGACCCCGTCTGCTTCGCCCTTCTGCTACTCCCCTCCTCCTCTGGCCTCCCCTGCCTTGACGACCTTGCCCTCGCCTCCGACTGTCACTCCCTTCCTCAGCTCCCGGCTCCTTCCTTCCTTCATCTTTCTCTCGCCCTCTTTTCGTGGCCCTGTTTCCTGTAATTTTCTCATTTCGGCCGCAGTTATCATTCCCCTATGCTGTCGTCTCAAATTTGGCTTCGATGTCTTCGCTCTCGCCCTCAGAAACTTCATATACTGGTATATAGAATTGCTCAGTATCCTCCTCCATTTTTCCTTTTCCTTTCACGTCCTGGTCCCCTCGCCCTTGGTTCCCATCTCCTTCCTTGCTTCTCATCCATCTACCTACTACCCTGCTCCCCTCTGCTGCCATTCTTTCCTCGCTTCTTTGCTTCGGCCTACGCGTCCCTGTTCTTTCTGCTCGGCTTCCTGATCTTCCCTCTCTCCTAGCTGTATTCAGCCGCTTACCTCCACTCTTTCCTGTTTCTTTTCATGCAGGTTCACTCATCCCGCTTCGCCACCCTTTCTTGCTTATGCCTCCCCTCTTCATGCGCTTAAACTCTAACTCCCTGACCGCTCTGCTGTCCCATACCTCCGCGCAATCATTCCCCTGTCTTGTGTCTAACGTATTGACACCTCCACCGTCATTCTTCTGTACCCTGCTGTCCTCTCGTCCTGATCAGGGATCCTTCTCACCGATCCAGTTGCCTGTGACCATCATTTCTTATAACCCATCTGCACTAACCTGCCTTACACACCGTCGCATATTAATTACTCTCCCTGCCACATTGCTCAACCCAATCAGGTGTCTTTTCCTCGTTCTTTCATACTGTGGTTGCTTCATTATGGCCCTGGGTGATTATGTTTTTAAGTCCTTCCCAATTGTGATCCACTTCCAATGACAGCCAGCTCCTGTCCAAACTACTGGTCGCCTCTTTACTCCCCCAATTAGCCAAGAGGTCCGCAGCCCTGTTTCCATTGCGTCTTACATGATTAATTATTTTGTAATCAATTCGATTTAGCAATACCGCTATATCTTAAATAATGCCCGCTGTCCTCCATCTTTTTGCAACTTTCTCCCAACTCTTCCCATCCTTTAGTTTTCACAGCATCCCTATCGTGATCTGCGAATCCCCTTCAATCTCCAGGTTCATATATCTGTTCCTCACTCCTATTCTCAGACCTTGGTGAACCGCCGAGAGTTCCGCTTCGTTGTTCGTCATCTCGCCTCCCCATTCCGTGAAGACCCATCTTGTTTTTCCTTCATCGTCTCTAAAGATACCACCTAGGCCTGCTGGACCAGGGTTACCCTTTGACGCTCCATCAAAGTTCAGTTTTATGAAATTCTCTCCAGGATATCTGAATTGGTTGGGGCTTTGAGCTTGAGGGTTACTTTTCTTCTCTTTTCTGGGGTAGATCATGCTGAATTCCATATTTAGTTTAGAAGCTATTCTTCCTTCTTCTTGGCTCATTTTCCAGTCTTCCTCTTCCCATGTCTTTGATAGAATAGTTTCCTTGATCGATTTGTTCACCTCCTCCCAAGTTCTTTCTGGTTGATTGCTTTGACCCCTGAAAAATCCTCCTGTTACGTTCTTTCCAGAGGAACCAGATCAGAAAAACTACCGATAAGTTCTAGATTCTTCTTACTACTTTGCTGTGAAATTGTCCTTTACCCCATTGCATTATGCTGTTCCGAATGCTACTTGGGTCTCTCATTGTCTTCTCGAAGAGCGATCTGATCTTTTCCCATACGCTTCCTGCATAAGGGCATTCATTTAAAAGGTGCTCCTGATTTTTCTCTTCTCTACTGCATAGGCTGCATCTCGATGGCCCATAATATCCTCTCTTCTGGATTTTATCCCAGGTTAGAATCTGTCCTTTACTGACCAGCCATGCGAATATTGTGATTTTCAGCCACCATTTTCCTTCCCAAATTATTCTCCAATCCATAGCACCATCTTCCCTTTCTTGTTTTGTTGTCAAGTAGTAGGCTTCCTTCACTGTAAAAGTCCCTTTCATTGATCTTGCCACCTAAGGATGTCCATTCCTAGTCTAGTTTTAATATTTCTCAATTCTACTTCTTTAGTGTAGTTTTTCACCATCTCTAGGTTTATGTTTTCAAACCATTCCTCTGGTTTCCTCCAAGTCCTCCATATTCCACTGTTCTCTTCATTTTTCCATTAGTCTCTAACGTACTCCATACCTTCCATCTTCGCTTTTTGTTGAATCTCTTGTAGGATTTGTATCTCTGCCATTTTGTCTTTCTGCTGCCACCCATCCTCCCAAAATTTGGTGTTGCTTCCTCCACGAATCTCCCAAAAAGCATGTTTCTTGACCACATCTCTGTTCTGACTTGATAATTCCCATATAGAGGACCCTTTTGGTACTTCTTCAATTCTTAGTTTACCCGCTGTTGATTCCGGCATATTATATTTTAGTTCCCATATTTTTTTCCAAACATCCTTTCCTCCTTGTAACCATCTCCACCATAATTTGGCGCCTAAAATCTTGTTTAGCATTTCAGGATCCCTTATACCCAAACCTCCTTCCTCCTTTCTTTTTACCAGGTTTTTCCATGAGACTAAGGCCCATTTCTTTTGTTGTTTAGGCCCTCCCTAGACAAACTTTCCAAATATTTCTTTCAATTTTGTACACACTCCTTTGGATGCTGCTCTGATGGACAAAGGTTAGATAGGGATCAATTGCAAGACAAACTTTAACAAGACAATTCGACTGGCTATGTTCAAAGACCTAAATGACCAGCTTGCCAGGCACTTCTTTATTTTATCTATAACATCCTGCCAATTTTTCATCCGGGTGGGGTGTATATCCAATTGGTTCCCTAGATACTTGGTAGGGAGGTCCCCCTGTCTGAAGCCCAAAGTTCTAGTTAGATGAGCTTTGATGGCCTCAGGGGTGTTAAAAATAAATGTACATGATTTTTCCTTATTAACCTCCATTTCTGAGGCCTCCATGAAGATTTCCAGCACTTTCTTGATCATCCTTACCTCTTTTATAGTGACTTCTGCGAATAACATTATGTCATCAACAAATTGTTGATGTGTTATTGCCAGATTGTTTCCCCAAGGTTTTAAGCCTTTAATTCTCTTTTCCCTGAGCTCTCTTTTGATGATTCTTCCAAGCCCTTCAGCTTCCAGTATGAAAAGAAAGGGAGAAATGGGGTCTCCTTGTCTTATACCCCTCATTGCATTAAAAGTATTTGTTGGGATATCATTTACCAGAATTGAGAAGATCAGGGTTGAAATCATGCTGTATATCCATTCGATCCATCTCTTTTTGAAACCATAAGCTTCAACCACCATTCTAAGGTATCTCTAGCTCAAGCGATCATAGGCTTTTGAAAGATCTAGTTTTATCATCATTCCCCTCTGCTTCTTTTGATTTAGGGAGTGAATCATCTCCTGAGTAACTACTAGACCATCTAGTATTTGTCGCCCCTCCACAAAGCCAGTTTGTTCTGGAGATATGATACTCGGAAGTAAAGGTTTTAATCTTTTTGCAATCAGGGTGGCTATGATCTTATAAATGAAATTACATAAAGCTATTGGGCAGAATCCTTGAGCATCCTCTGATTTGTTACTTTTAGGGATCAAGGTTAGAAAGGTCGAATTAATACCTGGCCAGATCTTTTGCTTCAGTCTTGACTCCTCGACAACTTCCAAGATTTCCTGCCCCAAGAAGTGTGAACCTGCCTGGTAGAATTCTACTGTGAACCCATCGGGCCCAAGAGCTTTGCCTTTTCTCATATTCATGACCACCTCCTCAACCTCTTCCATAGTAGCTGCTCTCATCAAAGCCTTATTCTGTTCCACTGTTATGAGTTTTGGTATCTCCTTGTAGATATGATCAATTGCTTCTCCTCGTGCCTCTTGCGGTTCAGTGAGGATTTCTTTATGGTACTCCACTAGGACTTTTTCAATTCCTTCCTGTTCTATTACCCTTTCCCCCTCCGTAGTTTTAATTGAAAAAATTGGGTTCCTTTGTCTGTTTTGTATCATCGCTTGATGGAAAAATTTTGTATTCCTTTCACCTTCGCGCAACTAATTTATCCTTGACTTTTGCCTCCACATAATCTCCTCCTGTTTTCTTCTTTATTCCAGCTGGTTGATTATTTTGCCCTCTTCTTTACTCTGTTCTTCATCCCTTCCTTCCAGGATTATTTGCTACTGAATATCTTCCATTTCCTTCTCCAATTTTTGCTTTTCCTCCATGATGTGCCTAAATTCCTCTCTGTTCCACTTTCTAATTTTACCTTTAATTTCCTTGAGCTTCAATTGAATGGTATGCATTTTTCCTTTCCCTTTAACTCTACTCAGAATCCACCATTCTTCCACTTTGTGTAAGAACTCGGGATTTTTGAGCCAAAAAGCCTCAAATCTAAAAGGTTTCTTACCATTGTTTTTCTTGATATCAATTTCTAGTCGAATCGGCCAATGGTCTGAACCTAGACCAGGAAGGATTTTCGTTTCTATGAATACATCTCGGTTCAAAAAATTTTTAGATAAGAGAAACCTATCTAACCTCGAGGCTATCTGGTTTTTTCCACCCCTCCTATTATTCTAGGTAGAGACACCGTTAGTTATGAGAGTATCAACTAGTCTTTGTTCTGTTATTAACTCATTAAACTCCTCCATGCTCTGATCTGGTTGCCTTATGCCTCCTTTCTTTTCACCTAAGTCACGGATCAAGTTAAAATCTCCTCCTATTATCCATAAGTTACGAGGAATAATTCGTCTTATTGCCTGCATATTCTTAAGAATTTCCTTCCGGTCCCTGCGTAAGTGGGGGCCGTAAACCCCTGAGATGAGAATTCATTCCTCCATTCCTGTCAACCTAAACAAGCCTGATAGTATTCTAGGGAGGCTAATCCAGTTTTCAAAAATTACCTCCTCAGGATTCCATATAATTGCTAGACCTCCAGCTGAACCAACCACATCTTGAGCCATTACCTCATATTCAGATCTCATCCTTTTCATAATTTCTTGTAACTGTTGCTGATCCATTTTTGTTTCCTGAATTAGAATTATGCTAGGTTTGTCCTTCTTCAATCTCTCCTTCAGATATATCTGCTTGCCCTTACTATTGAGTCCCCTAATATTCCAACTTGTAATGATCATTTATAACATTTTGAAGGTTGTTGAAATACCTCTGACAGAGGTATCACTCTACCTGAATTAACTAGTGTCTCTCCCACTGCTTGAATCGTCTCATTTATTGTTCGTCTACCCCTCTTTCTTCCTCCTTTTCCACTGCCGTCCATTCCTAGGTTTTGATTTCCTTGAGATCCTGATTGATCTACTCCGGTCTCTGCCATACAGACTTTCTTCTCCTTGTATTTTTGGAATGCTTCCTTATATTGTTGTTTCTGTGATTCTGGGATGAATCTTTCATCGAGGTTCTTCCATTCTTGGAGAAAATTCTTCATTATTCTTTCCTCTTCGGTCCCATTTTCTTTTCGATTGTCTGATCCCTTCATCATTTGTTCCATTATGTTCTCCTGGCTTTCTCCCATCTCTACTTCTGCTTCTCTGTTCTGGCTTATACTTTTACCTGTAATCTTAGTTATGATTTCCATTGGTACATTCTCGTTATCCCCTTCCGCCTTCTTTCCATCTTCTATTTCCTCTTCCTCATCCTGAAGGACCTGAAACTTATTATGATTTTCAGCTGGTATATTCTTTTCTTTTGGTTGCCCTCGTGCTCTCTCTAATCTTGGTTTTTGTCTTCTCTAAACTTCTTTGAAACCCCTTTCTCCTATATCCGACCCTTCTGCTTTCCTTCTTTCCTCCTCCAGAATTCTTGTTGCCTCCCCCTCTCTATTTTGTGGGCATTGTCTGTATAGATGTCCGTACTCATGGCACCTGCGGCATCTAAAGGGGATGTGTTCATAATCTATTGGCTGCTGCCATATTTCATCATGGTATTCCACCTCTATATATTCCAGCAGAGGTTCTGCTATGTTCATGACACACATATCCTTGCGTATGATGTGTATTTTCCTCTTTTGGCCAATTCTGCCACTTTGACGAAAGCCCTGATCGAGTTCCCAATCCCTTCCAGTACCTCAGGGTCCCAAAATTCCGTTGGTAACCCAAACAATCTGACCCATATGGGTGCTGCCAATAACTTCTCCGCATCTGGGTTGTATCTATCTTCCCAGTGCCTCATAAATAGTCCAGCATTGTTCATGAAGTATGGTCCTTCCTCAAATATTCTCTTCTTGTCTTCGAGGTTTGCAAAAATGACTGTAAAAAAACCCTTTCCTCTAAGTTTCAGGTCTATATGTCCTTTTGGCTTCCATCTTAGTTGAATCCATTTCGATAGATCCTTTTCAGATGGCCAAAATCCTATAAACTTACAGATCAATGCATGATCCTTCATATAGCAGCAATAATCTTCCAATTTATTGTTAGGGATAACATACCTTAGTTTTTTCTGTGCCCTAGGTAAGCATTTGTTCCCCATTCTTGCTTGCCATTGGCTTCCCAGGACTAGTATGTCTTTTTAATTCTCCCTCTGCATTCCTTGTTGCCTCCTCCATTGGTTTCGCCAGCTACCACGTTTTTGAAGGAGGGGATCTCTCCCCTCCCCTAATTTCTGTCCATGGTTCCTTTTAGTCCCACCCGATTTCTTTCTCCCTTCCACCTTTGTTTTTACCCCTGCTGGTCTTTGCCCGCGAGTGATTGAGCCCTCCTCGCTCCTCTCGGGCCTCCTTATCTCACCTCCGTAGTTCTGCTATCCCGATCTCCGAAACCCTAGCCGCGCTATCGCCTTAGGTCCACTCTGCTCCATCCCGATTTCCCTTCTTCATGATATTAAATGTTAAATATAAGCTATAAAGAAAATTTTGTGCAAAATAAATTAATTAAATTCATTTTCAAATAAATAATTGATATAATAATTAGTGTAATTATATAAATTAAATGGTTAATAAATGATAAAAGATATTAAAACATTTATTTTACAAGATATCTCACATTACTAAAATTATTAAAAAAAATTAACTAAATAATATTTTATTTTAAAGTATTATTATTATTAATATATTCTATCTATTTGGAATTAGAGTTTCTAGAATTTTAATTTATTATCAATAATTATGAGGCAGATGGTAAGAATTTAACCTCTATGAAATATTTTATTTTAAAATATTCATAGTAGTATACACAAATCAAAGGATGAAATTTATCTCCAAAATAGTCATGCTATTTCCGTCTTTTTAATTAAATTGATTAATTTAAAAAAATGTCATATATAATATAAAGTGATAAGCCATAGTAATATTATAATTATTATTATTATCGATTTTTAAGGTCACGGTAAAGTAGCGGTAAATCACAGACACCAAGTTTGTGGGACAAGGGACCCATTGGTGTATGAGTCCCTCGTGTTTATGGGACAAGGAGGTAAATCACAAACACCAAGTTTATGGGAGAAGGGACCCATTTGTGTATGAGACCCCCTTGTTTCTAGGACAAGGGACTCACACCATGTTTGTGGGACAAGGGACCCATTGGTGTATGAGACCCACTTGTTTGTGGGACAAGGGGGTAAATCATAGACACCAAGTTTGTGGGACAAGGGACCCATTTGTGTATAAGACCCCCTTGTTTCTGGGACAAGGGACCCACCTCCACGCAACAATTTGACTGTTAAGTCTACGAAGGCATACATACTCTACCACCCTCTAGTTTTGAACCTGTGACCTCTTAGGAGGAAACACATGCTTTTGACCATTAAGCCCACTCACGCTGTATATGAGTTTCACATATATACATTTAAAAAAACATAAAACATAATTCTTGAACATGGAGATTTACCCCTACTTTACCATTGAGCTTCTTAATCTGCAAATAAGCTTTGTTACAATACCATGGGCCAATATCATGGCTTACTAATACCACATGCTAGAAATTCATAACTCATGTTTATATCATTTTTTTAATTAATTAATTGAATGGAAAGGGAATAACTATTTTTGAAATAAATCTTAACTTTTGATTTGTGACGACCACTAAAAATATTCTAGAATATCCTATAAAGATTAAATTCATAACTCATATTATTGTCATCTTCTTCCATAGGATTATCATATTGATCTTCACTAATATTCACTCCATGTTCCTCAACTTCTAGAACATCATTTCCAGTACTATTACTTGGCTCATTCAGATCACAATACCTATGGGGCTACTTTGACTATATGATATTTACAAACAATCATGTGAAATTAGTGTGCAGAAAAAATATTATAACAATATTTTTTTTATAAATATGATT
>APFE031747140.1:42265-72279 GCA_000404065.3 Pinus taeda
CCTATGCGCTATTAATATATATTGTAGGATATTAATAGGGAATTTGTAATATATATTATGTAATATAATATTAATGTTATTCACCATTAATATTAGTTTTATACAACAAATTTGTTTCCCCATTAATATATAAAGCCAAATTTTCTTTTCGCTCACTAAAAGTAGCTTATTGATCGTCAAAATTTTGACGTTAGTTGACTAGTCAAAGGCAAAGATGACCAATCAAACAAACAATCACATAACATTCATTTTGCTTACATTGGAAGATAGACACCATATAGATCAATTGTTAGAATTGTGACACTCTATTCATCAGTCATCAAAATTCCGACGAACATGGGTACTTTACACAAATTAAAAAAGAAAATTAATTTTTCCTTGTATTTTGTGAAAGTACAAGCCATACCATTGGACTGTGTTGTCGAAATTTAGTCCTATATGTAGTAGTGAGACCCGACTAATGACTATTCCCCCAGGTTAGGTAGCTATACATAGTAACCTTAGTGTCCCTAATCTTAGAGACATTACATGAGTAACTGTGGGGGGGCATCCTTGTTGTACTGGGGGCATATGTTAGTTAATACTCACTTACTTATCCTAGAGGTTGCCTACACATAGTTAAGGGTACTTGCACCAGCATAAGTTTAGTCATTAAGTAGGAGGCTAGCATAATTTTCCCAACCACATCTTCATTGTCAACTTAGGCATTGATTAACCAAACATCGACTATAGGAATATCCCTTTGATATCTTGGTTTTGTGTGCTTTCTTCTTATATTTGATAGGTGTGTATTGTTTGGTCATGTCTAGTGGCCCTAAGATATTTATTTTACATGTTTGTAAACCTATTTTTTCCATTGTGGTAGAGTTTAGTTTGTGTCATTCTCGTCACCTTTAGGGTCTTTCTTCCCACCAAGAGGGTCTTCTTACCCATAGATGTAGGCTTAACCCTTCCACCGCTATAGGAACACCTATTTCAGGGATCACATTGGGTGATACTCAAAGGGCTAAACCTTTCATTCATAGAGTGGTTGACTAGAGTCTTCCACCTCATCCACATTTCCTTGTCACTCATGCCTCACCACCTATCTCTCAAGGTGGGGGTGTAAAATTGTCTGGATATTTACATTGTCCTTTCTTAGAGTTCTTTACAGCGAATACCACACCCATGGAAGAACCTTGTGTGTTCACACTTAATGTTAGTGATGATATCCTTGAGACTACTTCCATAACTTCCTCCATGACCATGAGTCTTGTCCACATTACATCCGCTAAGACTACCTTACCATTTAGGAAGAATATCTCACAATATTTTTCCTCTCCATTTAGTACATTTGATATGAGTACCTCCACCTCATCAACCATGCCCCTTTTTTTCATATTTGGTGGAGGCTCTAGCCCAAATATGAGTAGCATACCCCCATCATAGGTCAGAGGTTCGAATTCCACATTCACATCTGTATCCGTGGGGTCCACTATCAGTTTTGACACATCATGAGGGAGTATGTTCATATCCAATGGTGGTTTCCCATATGTTGTAATTCTTTTTCCCATTCCAATTCGTTCCCCAGCTCAACTTAGGGAACTTTTATTTTTTATGGGTTCACATCTCCTTGGGAGAGTCAATCTTCAAGGGGATCTATGTTCTGAGGTACCATTCCTTTTCCTTGGAATGTCCAAGGGGTTGGAAACACCTTTCCTAATAACACATTTAATTCTAGGGGTAACAATTTGTTTTGTTAACCTTTAGGGAGTCCTTTTACTATTAGGGTCATTAACCTTCACGATGTATATATGAGTGTTGGAGTTAACACCTCTAGTCAAATCACTTCCTCAAGTTAAACAACCATTGTGACCCAAGATATGGATGGAGCACCTCCTCCGTCTCGGTCGCAATGAGCACCTACCCCCGAGGCATCGTTAAACTCACACTTCTTAGCAACCCTAGTGCTACCTAATCTTTTAAAGTTGATGAATGATCCCATCAAGCACAGTCCTATATGGCCCATGGTCTCACTAAACTGCTAGCAGACGTACCTAAGCTCAACGGTAAACTTGGAGAATACATGTATGATTAAGATTATGCCCACTTTATGATGAATATTATTATGTTGTAAATAAGATTTGTTACAATATCACATGCCAATACCATGGCTTACTAATACTACATGCCAAAAAACCATAGATCTATATGATTTTTTTAACAAATTAATTTAACTAAAAAGACATTACTATTTTTGAAATAAATGTCAACTTTCGATTTGTGATGAGTACTAAAAATATTCTAGAACATCCTATAAAAAATAAATTCCTACCATTCACCTACTAATTATTAATAACTAAATTAAAACTTTTAAAACTTTATTCTAAAATAGGTCTACACATGTATCAACATAGTTTGGATTCATGATTCTCTTGTCTTCTTTTCAATGAAAAATGATAGTTTGATCATTGCCATCAAGTGCCTTATGCTTTATGAATAACGAAAAACTTAAATTCGTTTTATCGAGTGACTGACATATGAAAAATTATAGTTCATAAAATGTTGGTAATTTACAAGTTCAAAAGAAATATGGCTTGATTTATATTCTGAGATATAGGAGTGAGAATTTCTATGAATCCAAGTTGATAAAGTTGAATGTTGGATATGAATTTGAAATTTTTTAGATAAATGAATGCTAACCATTCAATTATCATAGTTTTCATAATGTATTTGATATTAATACATTTATGGAAGATAAATTAAATTGCTCATGATAAGGCCTATGCTGAGTCATACATTTATGTTTTGGGCTTCAGGGGTGATATATTAGGGTGGCATCTTGTTCTGGTTGTTGGTGCATCTAATTTATTTTCTAGTTTCTTTGCATTGAAAATTCATAGCAGCTACTACAAGTGCACCCCCAATTTTAACTATGTTGCCGAGATAGAGAATGTGATGTAGATGAGGGGAGGTGGCAATGCTCCTTAGGGTTGGAGAGGAGCAAGACTCTTTGTTAATGACTTGACTACCACCTATTTCAATGTGGTTCCGCCAAAGACTACGAAATAAATTTGAAATCTTGAAACTCAAGTGGGGATAGAAAGGAAATCCCATTTGGACTCTGAGATCATGGAGGATATCTCAGCATGTGTTACTGACCCTAGGCACACCAAGGGTAGGAAGAAGCAATATTTGAATTCTATGGATCTTCACTGGAAAATGGAACCCTATTGAGCCAGTTCTTGAAAGATAAGCAAGTGGAGCGGTATAATGCCTTCGCTTTCTTGGAAAACATCAAAAAGATGCTTAAAAACCAATGTTTTTTCCTAGACAAGATTGATTCCCGTCTAACACATGTGGAAGGTCATGTCGCTTGTGAATTTGATAGTGGTTATCTAATTGACCCTCTAGGCTCAAGTGCGAGGGTCCCTACAACAATCTCCTCATCGGATAATGATTAGTGATCAAGCAAGGTGGCTTAGCCGTTTGGTAGATTATGCTTTTGTCTTCTGCCCAGGTAGCAGGGCAAATGTTTATTTTGAAGATCTTGAATTTTTTTTGTTTTACTTGATCATCTTGGTATATTTTTCTTTATCTTATTTATTGTCTTTTTATTATGGTGTCAACTATGAGATTTACATGGTTCTGATACAATAAGTGGTGGCAATATAATGTGTGGTGGGTTAATGAATTTATCGCCATCTTAAATGCTCTATATTTTTATTAGCAAAGTATAAGCTATGCCAAATATATATATTTTTTCTAATAATTTTATTTGTTTTCAATATAATGTGTTATGATTTAATGATTTTTTTTTGCTCACTAAACAACTATTTATAAGTTCTATTACATTTGAGTTTTAAAGGTGAACTTCCAATATAAATCTCCCCCGTCCTAGTGTGTTAAAGAAAAGCAAACTCCTGAAAAATAATTAAAAAATGATGCAACCTTATTTAAAAAATAAAAAATTGAAATATTTGTGACATTTATTTTCACAATAACAAAGACTTAAAGAAAGAGACCCTTTAAGACTTTGCATAATACTTAGTCCAATGCGTTGCATTGCACCTGGCTGACATTTTGAAAGCGGGTTGAACGTAACGGATCACTGACTCTTATAGGAAAACCATCCACTAGTGGAAAAAGATGAATTTAAATTCAAAGTAGTTATGTGTTGCGATTAGTTAAACTATTGACTTGGAAAAAGTAAAGCAAATCTATTAATGAGCGGAAAAGGATGAATTTGAATTCAAAATGAAATAGTTATCTATAGGTATGTAGTATTAGTCAAAGTATATTCAATGCTTTTTATAGGTTAAACTGTGTTATTTTGTATACTCCAAGAATATTTTAAGTATTTGAAGTCTAAGAGGTAAGTTGAACAACTAGGCTTGTTTGTATATTTTAAAAAACAAAGTAAAATGTATGGAATATTAGATATTGTTATTATGTAATTAGTATTTTAAGATGGTAGGTTTAATTACAAAACAATATTGTATATTAGATATTGTTATTATTATTGTTACACATTAAATTGCTATATGAGATTTTTTTTGTGGGACAGGGGAATGGGGAATTATTTTTGCTTAGCGATTTGATTGCTAAGTCTATAAAGGTATACATACTCTATCCGACTTGTTTTGAACTTGTGATTTCTTAGGAGGAAACACATGCTTTTAACCATTAGGCCGACCCAAGCTACCAAATCTCCATATTTACCAACCTCCATATTTATCTTAACTCCATATTTACTAGCTTAGACCAATCTTAACTCCATATTTACCAACCTCAAAAAATGATCAAATCTCTTTTCACTCTAAAAAGATTTGTATCTCGAGAAATTTGATCTTTGTGGTTGGTAGATCCAGAATTAAAATGGATCTAGACTAGTTTAATTTCTTCCTTTAAATAAGCTATATTCTACATGAATACCAGAAATAATTTTTATTTGTATAAAATTATTTTTACTTATATTTTATTTGGAGAAAATTAAAATATTTAATTTCCTTACATTTATTTTTTATTTTATTTTATTTTTATTTTACATAATATTACGTTATAATATTCTACCCTAATATAATGAAGCCAAAAATATCAATTTAAAACTATGTGTCTATCCTAATATCCTAATAGGCTGAGCCAAAAGATATTAATTTAAAGATGCCCAAAAGTATCAAACTAAAATTGAAAAAGTTAATGAAAATAATAAACATGAAGAAATCATGTTATTGTTTTTCTAACCTTTTTCTTTTCTTCCTTGTCATGTAACTTTTTTTCAGTAAGGAAAAAAACTGCATTATATTCATATAAAATGAGAATATACATCATAAAGCAGATAATGTATGCGAGACATACATCATACCCAGATAATATATGGATGACATACATCATAGTACAACCTAACCTCATGTAGTGCAGATTCAGTGCATCAGTTTTCATTTTAGTTCCAGGTGCTGTTTATTAATCTCATAATCTTAATATTTTCAAAGGTATCAAAGTTGCCTCAGCGTGTTGAACCTTTAGCAATTGGTAATTTTTTTTTCTCCAATGTATAGTGTTCCAATTGACTGAATATTTTCTATTTTTTCCCACGCCAGCATTGTGGAATTTGGGGGTAGGAATTTCGAATATAAAATATCCTACGGTTTCGGTAACTCTATAACTTTAGCGCCGAGTTGGTAAATTTTTTGTATTGTATTTACTCGATGGAAACTTTCTTCCAGGCCCATCATGACGATAATTGCCATGCATGTTCTGCGTTTATATATACATGCATGGCCGTGCATTTCTTTTTAATAAAATAAAACAAGCTATCAATACCCAAATTCCAAGACAAAGACAAAGTTGATTAACGAATCATGTGCTGGGATTGCTGTGGGTGGGGAGACTGATTTTTTTGTACGAGGAAGAAAAGCTCAAAATCATTTGTCAATTTTGACTGCTTACTTAACTATTCCAAGTTGAAATTATTATTAGTTAATTATGACTATTTTCACTTGCATGAGATAGTTCACTGATGACTATTTAACCAATTAATTAGGATTATGTGTTCATTTTTTGGTGTATATTCACATGTTTTTAAATTCACTACTTGACTCACAAGTTATTACTATATTGGTTCAACTATGTAGAATATATTATATTGAATTGTATTTTCTCATAATTTTCCTTTTTGTGCATGAATCAAATAAATTCGTCAATTACTTTCTCTATCAATTTTATTTATACTTTTCTTTCAAGTTTTGTTCATTATTTTCTAGCTATATTCAACTCGTAGGTTCAACTACAATTTCACATGGTATTAGAGTCCACCAGAACTAGGAAGGAGTATAAACAATCTATTTGCAGATTGGAGCTATTAGAAAGAATGGATTTTCCACCTTCCACAACTCTCATGCCATATAATTATTTCAATTGGAATCTAAATATTCTACTGCAACTCTCAAGTATCAGATAGCCATGGTAATGAAGATTGAACTAATTTCTGCAATTGAAAAATCCAAATATTTTAACCACAAGGACAAAACCTTCAATCTTTTATGCTTACCAATTTCTCTAGAATTATTGTTTCATGTTGAAGTGTGCATGAATCCAAATCAAGTTTTGACCACTTTAGGGACACTCTTTCGGAAGCAAGATGAGATGTGGGGTCACATCCTTGATCATGAACTGAAATAATTAGATCCAAGTAGTTTCAAAAACATTCAAGATTTCTTCACAAGGTTCAACATATTGTTACTCTAATTGAAAGAATGTAGATCGACAAATCCAAGCAAGAAAGCCAATTAATTCTTGCAATATTGTCAAAATTGGGTCCAAAGTATCTTATATTTGTCTCCAGTTAAATTAGGTCCAGAGTATGATATATGTGTCTCCACTTTTCACACAATCAGGTCTGCAATAGGTGTAACCTAAAAGATGCCCACACTCGATGCTTTTATTGAATCCCTCATACATGAGCAAGATAAGCTCATAAACATGGGTACACTAAAATTTCCAAATCAGATGCACTTGTTGTGCATGAAAGGGGCAAGGCCAACTTGAAATCCAATCATAAATCCAAAAGAAAAGGTAAGGCAAAAGAATTAGATCCAAGAAAGGGAGGAAATCCCAAACCTCCAAATGAATCTCCTAGCTCAAAGGAAAAGAAGGGCAAGAAGGGGCAATCAAAATGCAACTATTGAAAGCATAGTTACCATCTAGAATCATCATGCATGAAGAAGACAATTGATCTCATGGTGCCAACTCTTCAAGAGAACAATCTTGGTGACTATATCCTAGAGAGTGTTAAGAAGAAGCAGGGATAAAGAGCACCTGAAATGAGAGGGAATGCACATCTATATTTTGTTATTCATTGTTCTCCTAATGCATGGATCATATATTTTGGAACTTCACATCACATGAAATCCACAAAATATGCTCTCTCATCTTTCAAACCATATGTTGGTCCTCTTATTCTCATGGGAGATGATTCTCCAGTAGAGGCAACCGGAGAAGGGACGATGGATCTTGGAGATGGAATCTTTGAGAATTTCCTCCATATTCAAAGCTTTCAGAAAATCTTTTCTCTGTGTATAACATGACACATATTGGCATCAGAAGGAGAGTTGAATTCACCATAGATTTGATGAGCATATATGGCATGCAAAATAACTCCAAAATTGCAGTTTGTAAGGTAAATCATCAGTCTCATCTATACACTTTTTCTAAATATGTTCATCAATCAAATTCCACTTTTCTATTGAAGCATGCAAATGATCAAAGTAGGATTTCGCATGAAATGTTTGGACACTTAAATTATAGATACATGCAACAATTTATCAAATAGGGTATGGTGAAAGGCTTGTTTGCCATAGAATTTTCTAATGGACTTTGTGAAGGATGTGCTATTAGAAAGCATCCACAAGAAAAGTTTGGGAAGGGGAATGCATGAAGGCACTCCTCTCCCTTGGGGCTTGTTCTTGGTGATATTATGTGGCCATTTCTAAATCCTTCCATAGGCAAAGCGTGATATGTACTCGCATTCATATATGGTTGCATGAGATACAAATAGGTGTACTTTATTAAACTCAAATATTAAGCGTTTGAGAATATGAATATTTTCAAAGCGTGTGTAGAAAAATAATTTGGAAAGATGATCGAGATACTCTGTTCAAATAATGGGGGGATTATGTCAACAAGGATGTCCAACATTTTTGTAATTTAGCAGGAATACAGTTGCAAACCACAATTCCTAGTGCTCCATAGCATAACATGGTAGTTGAGAGGAAGAATAGATCCTTGAAAGACATGGATAATTGCATGTTGCATGCAAGGTCCCTTTCTTACAAATTGTGGGTTGAAGAAATCAATTGTGCTTTGTGTGTACAAAATAGATCTCCTCACAAATATGTTATACAAAAAATACCTTTTGAAGAATGGAGTGGAAAGCAACTAGAAGTTACACATTTCTGCATTTTCAGATCTAGCGCATGGGTCCACATTCCTTTAGAAAAGAGGAAGGCTTTAAAGCCACAAAGAAAAGAGTGCATAATTATTGGATATCTAGATGGTGTAAAGGGATATAGATTGCTAGATCTTTCACAGAAAAGGTATTCATTGAGAGGAGTGTCTACTTAGATGAAAGTCCCATGCATGCATCTAAGAAACAACATGCAAAAACTTTTGCATTTCCTCCTATAGTAGATCTACGAGGTGATGTATCCTTTCATTTATATTAGATTTCAGATCTAAGTTTCGAAGCAGCTTGAAACGAAAATGAGCATGCATGTGAAGATTTCGATTCCCGACCACTTTCGACAAAGAAGTGGTTCTCGATGAGTGATGTCTTAGATGATCCTACCATAAGACGTCAGTTTCAAGAGGCACCACAAGCACTCACAACTATAAAACCAATTACGCACATGCATCGCTAAATGGTTCTAGCATCTGACCCTCAAAACTATGAAGAAGCCATAGAGAATCCTTTATTGCAAGAAGCTATGGATGATGAGTACAACTCCCTTATTAAGAACCAAACATGGGACTTGGTTCTACTTCCTTTAGATTTTAAGCTTGTCAAATGAAAGTGGGTCTATAAAACAAAGAAAGAAGTGGATGTACTTATGAGTAGATACAAAGCACAGTTGGTGGACAAAGGCTTTCAACACGTTCATGGAAAAAATATACTCTATTCGACTAACTCTCACCATTGTAGTAGCAAGAAGGTGGGAGGTTCACCACATGGATGTGAAGAATGCATCTTTTCATGGTGATCTCAAAGAGGAAATTTACATGGAGAAAACACAAGGATATGTAAAGAAATCATCTTTAATTTTCTGACTCAAAAGGCCTCTTTATGTTCTCAAGTAGGCACCTAGAAAATGGTATGCTAAAATGAATTCCTATTTACTCTCTCAACATTTCATTCGATGTAAACCCAATCCAAATGCTTATATGCTAAGAAAATCTGACTCTATGTTTCTCATAGTGATCTATATAGATGATCTACTAATCGCAGGTAGTTCAGACTCAACCATTGCTATAGTCAAAACCAATTTGCTTGACATGTTTGATATGGAAGATATGTGTATGTTACACTTCTTCCTTGGACTAGAAATTAACAAGAATGATTCATGGATCAAAATTTCCTAGTCCAAGTATGTGAGAGATCTCTTAGTTTTCTTTCCATTAGGGGAATTTTGACATCTAAAATAGGCCTCCTAAGGAAAATAATAAAATAAGAGTTATAAATTTTCAAATAAAAAGAAAGGAAACTATTTTTTTTAATTGTATTTTTAGCTTATCTACTCATGGGTTTCCTCAAATCTCAGTGTATGCACCCATTGAATGCATAAATAAATTCCACATCCAACAGGTACCCACTATGCATACTTTTGAGCAGATTCACGTCAGAAAGAAAATGAAAATACATGAAAACTGTGTTGAACGTGTTTGTTTCATGTATTTTCAATTTTATTCGATGTGGGTTTGCTCATAAATATGCATAGTAGGTACTTGTTGGATGCAAAATTTAAGTTTGGATCCAACATTTGTCTATACTCGACATTTGAGTAAACCTATAAGGTAATAAGCCAGAAATACAATTAAAAAAGTAGTTTTATTTTTTTTCCCTCCAAAATATGTATCCCTAGGTATGATATCATCATCTTGAATCATATTGGTTCATTTAAAGTTAATTTTCTTAGCACATTTTTTGTTTTGATGTCCATTTTTTACCTCAAAATTTCCCTAATGACATGACCAACTACAAGCTAGCAGCTACACCTTTCTTATTGGGGGTACACCTTGGCGATGCAAATGATACATCATTGTTTGATTGCACCATGTACATACAAATTTTGGGGAGTCTCCTCTATCTCACTCACTTGTCTAGATCTCTCATATGTAGTAGGCGTAGTTTCCATATACATATAGGAGTCACATGAGTTTCATTGGAATGTTGCCAAGCGCATACTCATATATGTCTAGGGACCATCAACAATGGGATTCATTATGCAACAAGTGGTACTTTGGATCTTATTTTCCACATTGATTCAGATTAGGCTTGTGATAACATTGATTGCAATTCCACTTCAGGATCTATTCTCAATTTGGGTTCTGACCCTATTTGTTGGTCTAACAAAAAGAAATCTATGATTGATTTATTGTTGGCATAGGATGAACACATAGGTGCGATCAATTAACTTCCTCCTTCATCTTGGTATCATATTTCATCGTCCAACTGATATTTGGTGTGACAATCAAAGCACCCTAAAATTTTGCAGAGATCCAGTGTAGTGACAACAAAGAAACACATTGATATCCACATGCACTACTTTCCAGAATTGAAACATGATGGGATCATTGACTTGAAATAGTGTACCACTTCTGAATACACTACCAATATATTCACGAATATTTTCATTGAGCAAAAGTTTTGCTTTCTGCAAAATTTCCTTCCGGTGAATGATGTAAAGACGTAGTTGTTGTATTTCTTTTTCAATATTATATTTTTTGGGTGGTTTTGTTCCCATGTGGTTTTCCCTTTTTGTTCTTCTTGAATTTTTTCTCTATTACTTATATGCATTGTAAAGTGGGTACCTTACATGGCTTCTTGTCGAGACCGACTCATGTTTTTCTCTCCAGTAGTGCTTCAAGTGGGGTATTGGAGATAACATACACTTACTTTCACTTCAGTTAACTAGGACTATCTCCACTTGCATGAGATAGTTAACTAATGAATGCATGGCCAGTTAACTATGACTATATCCACTTGCATGAGTTAATTAACTAATGATTGAATGACCGGTTCACTATGACTAGGTGTCCGTTTTCTTTAGTGCATGTTCACATCTCTCTAGATTCACTACTAGACTCACTACTATATTAGTTCAACCATGTAGAATATATTTGATTGATTTGTATTCTCTCATAATTTTCTTTTCTATGCATGAACAAAATTCATTAATTCCTTTTTCTATCATTTTTCTTTCTTCTTTACTTGCAAGTTTTTTTCATTTTTTTCTAGCTAGATCCAACCTGTGCATGCTCAACTACAATTTCATAGAAAATTAAATTGTTTGCTTAAATTTAAGGATCCTCGTTACTTTTAATTGATGGATAATAATAGTCAACATCTAGAATGAATTTTTTGGGAAAAATTCTATCACGAGGTGATTTACCAATAAAATAGGATTAAAATTAAAATTTATAAAAGATTATTGACATTCTTTCTTGAAATTATGAAAATGAATAAAGGGATAGTTTAAACCTTGGAATGTAACGTACAATCTCATTTTGAAATTTCAACCTTGATAAGAACCAAAATCAAATCACCCAAAACTCGAAATAATAATTCTTAATCAAGGTTTCTATAGTTCTAGTGCCACCCTACACCCTTGAAAGACCATTGGCTCCTATCTTTTGTGTCGTCCATGCCCTTGAAGAAAATTGAATGGGGAGATTCATAATGAGAAAACATAAAATTATAAGGAATTAAGAACATAGGATACTCTTCAAGCCTCTCTCCAAGGTAATCCAAGGATAACAAGGAAGGAAAGTGGTTTGCCCCTCATGTAAGGGGAAATCCCTAAAAACCTCTACCAAATGATGAAGAGTGTCTTTTAGAATTGTAGAGGATTAGGGAGTGAAAAAAAAACTCTTAGAAGTTAGAAGCTTGAAAAACAATGAAATGCTCCTAATCTCTTTCCTGTATGAGACGCAATTGGGGAAAAATGAAGCCCTCCGAAAGATCAAGTCCTTGTGGTGGGAAAGTCATGCTTTTGTAGTTGGATTTCTATGGGACTTTCAAGGTCTTTGTAAATTATGGGTTGATACAATGTTTCAATTGATTTCAGAAAAGACACAACATTGGCTAGCCACCCACCTTCATATGACACTTGTGCATATGACTTTTTTTTAAATTAATCAATTTAATTAAAATAGAAAAATAACCATAACCAATTTGGAGATAAATCTCGACCTTTGATTTGTGAAAACTATTAAAAATATTTTAGAATATTACATAGAGGTTAAATCCCTACCATCCACTTGATAAATATTCACAATTATATTAAAATTTTGGAAGCCCTCAAGGAAATTTATTGAGGGGACTTTATTTCTCTTGGAACTTCATAGTAGACGGATATATGGTAGAATACATATGTGAAGAAATGTTATAATATGAGAATTACTTATGTAAAAATGTTATTTTTCTAGGCATTAGATTATTGTTGGATATAATCACTTAGTTAATTCGTCTCTAAAAGTAATAAGTTTGACCCTTGAGGTGTATATGAGTTGGTGATAGAGAACATTATTAAGGAAATCAAACCTTAAATAGTCATGAGCACCATATGAAGGATGTTTCCATGGTCACTACAAGCAAGGTGGTTTAGTCAATTTTTGTGAATTATGTGAACAATTGACTACTAAAATGGAGCAACATTCACAAGAAAAGGACACCTTGAGTCAAGATGGAATGCCCATCCTATAAGGGTAAGTATGAATATGTATGCATTTATATATGCATAGGCATTTGAGTGATTCCACATCGATAGTTGGATATATAAAGATCAATTTTATAATGAGAGTATATGGATCATAAAATTTCCATGGAGCAATGCATGAGGGAAATTTATATTGGATAAACATTCTCTCATTTTAGACAAGTCAAAAGGAAGTTAAAGATAATTTTGGAGGTGTGGCCAAATCAAATAGAAAATGAAGGCATATTGAAGTTCAGGTCAAAAAACATCATGCAAAGTTCACATCATGAAGATTTGAAATGGTCAGAGTAATGACATCCTTATGTAAGTCAAGTTAATTTTTTTTAAGCCCAATATAAGAGGAGATGGAGAGTATGTGTCAACGTAAGGTCATCGCCATGATTTATTATCTAACAAGGTGACCTTTGACACATTAACATAATACTTTTCTCTTCGATAGTCTCAATCCTAAATGGGGACGAAAGTAGGAACACTTTCAAACAAAATGGGTGCGAGATTATATGATCTACAAAGATATACAATATAAAGGGTAAGCCTTTCTAGTGATGCATTGCAATACTATATCCTGGCCATTCTTGTAGTTCTTGAAGTGCATGCATGTATTTTTATTTTTATATTAGTCTACTATTACATTAGTTATTTAAATTTTTTAATCTTTCTTTTAGTCTTCAACCTACATGCATGCATATACTGAAGGAATTCATGGACACTTTATGAAATTATAAAATCCCATTAGGTAATATGAATACAGATAATTAGTTTTTATTTAATGTATTCTTCATCTTTTCTATTTATTTCCCATGTTGCTATGTTAATATCAGCACATGGATTTAGATCTAGATACAAAATACTCCTATGGATAGAATCTTTGCATTAGGATGTAAATAATGGTTAAATTCCATAGTTTGACATTTCAAGGAAGGTTATCATTACCTAAGCCATGCTTAATGGTCAAGGGTTACATTAAATTCTTGCTTGATACATCACATGTTTCTCTATCTTATCTTTGTGCTTCCCTTTTCAAATCTATTGATTGTTGAGAACATCTGTAGAAAACCCCTTGCCTTTAGATGGGAATAAATTCATGGCATAACTAATCAAACTACGCCTCCATAGGAAATGAAATTTACTTAATTAGTTTAATTAGGAAATTTATGGTAGCATGACATTATCATTCGATTATTTGGTTTTATTAATAATATTAATATTAAGGCTTGTTAATAGGGTTTAATGAAATTTGTTAATAATAACTTTTAATAATGAGGTTTAAGGTTTGATAATATATTAATATATACATTAACACATGTCAATCATAGTTGAAATGGTCAGCCATAATCAACATACACATAAAGCTGAACCACAATTACCCATAGGAACAATAAGCATTAGTTTTATTAATAATAATGTTTACCAAGATTTATTAATAATATATTATAATAATAGGGTTTTATTAATGATAGAAAAAGAGCTGAAAATTTGGAGTTTGAGCTTTTAGAGGCGACAAAGGAACAAAGAATTGTAGCCCTAGTTTGTAGTCCAGCGCCTCCATTGTTAGTTTTCCTTAAGCTTTCTTTCTTCCTCCTCTATGTTTAGGTGACCACTTTGCTTTTCCCATTTCTACAGTAGGTTTTTTTAATGGAGTGGGGGGCAAGGAGGTTGGAGCCCTAGCCGCCCTGCCCTATGTTCCATGCTTTTCAAAAAAAATTAGAGTCAAAATTTTGGGTCTTCTCTACTACACAATGTTGTTTTATTCGCAAGTTTCAAGTGATGTGTATGATGGTTCGGATGGGATCTTATCACAACCTTCTTCTCTTCCTCATTGCTCCTAACTTGTGTTATTCCCGTCAAAGTTGGGTGTAAAATTCTCTTTTTGACGCTCTGTGGCCTCTTTTTTCTTGCCATTGGGGGTGTTTTGTTGGGCTCAAGTTTTTGTTCCTCTTTCCAACTGTCATGGCCATCCTTCAGGATTTGTGTCATTTTTTTATTTGTTTTGTTTCTTTTAGGCATCTTCCTTCTTATGTTGGCGATGGGGTTCAACGATACTCCTTAGAAGTTGTAATTTTTTCTTGATGCTTTGTCATCGTCGTAGTTTTAGTTGGGTTTGTACATCTACCTTCTGTTTTGCAGTGGTTTATGGACATATCTTTGTATGTAATGACTACTTATTATGGGCTTCTTAGGGTTCACTTTCATGGTTTTTTTTTTTTTTTCCAGTAGCCATGTGTTCTTTTTTAATTGATATATGTATCAGCCATTTTTTGGCTCAAGAATACATAAGCACATTATGCATCTACATAATGTAAATTTTATTTTCATTAATAGAAATAACGACTTTTTTTCCTTGGAAAAAGGGCTTTATTAGTAAAATTGAAGGTTTATTAATAACATTAACATTAAGGTTAATAACATTAATGTGGTTATCAATAATGTTAATAATATTTATTTTAAGGTTTAGTGATTATTTAATAATAATGTTTAAAGTTTATAGAAGATATTAATATTGAGGTTTATTAATAATAACATTTATTAGTATATTAATGAGGTTTAATAATTTTATATTTTTATTTGAACTATAATAGCTTTATAATAATGCATTAATAAGTATGCATACATGCATTAACACACTAATAATACATTTTTAATCTACAGATTAAGATACTAAGTTATATCTATTATATAAATATATACATTTACACGTGTCAATCACTTGGTTAACCATAGTCAAAATTGACATGGACATTAATATAGTCATTACACTTAACTTTAAATTTAATAACTTTACATAAAAAAAATAATATAGGTTTAATGTATGTGTGTGTGTCACACACACACATTAAACCTAGGTTGAGCCTAGGTCGGGGCTAGCATGCTTATTGGTTGAAACAAAAACCGATTCATCCACGATGGAATGCTTATCTACAAGATTGTACACGGATATTATTTAATATTTATTTTTAAATATAACATTAATAAATTTTCCAAACGATGCAACTATATTCACTATGGTGAAACCAATTCAACTATTGTCAACAATGATCACAATGGTCGTCCATGGTTAGCATGGTCAACCATATTCATTTATAGTTAAAAATTGACAACCATGGTCAACATTGTTCACCAAGCGTTTGACCAACAACATGTGACTGAATGGAAGTTTCTATTATTTGTAATCGATTTTCCAGTTTGAGCATAAACATGTGACTTAATGGAAGTTTCTATTATTTGTAATTGATTTTCATTAATTTCTCTCTTGAATTTTTCCAGTTCTCTTTTGGTGTTTATTGAATTTTTTGTTGTTGCATGATTGGTTTCATGTGGTTTTTTATTGATTTAAGGGTTTGTGATAAAGTTAAAGACCTTTTTTGAGTAAAAAATCCTCTTGTTTATTTTACCATGTTTATTTGAGAATGATATGTCATTAGGCCTAATATATGGATTCATTTATTCTATGGGTATTCAATGTGTTTATCTCAATTGAAGGAATTGGAGAAGTATCTAGCTATTAGAGAGGAAATGTATAAAAAATCAAAAGAAATTGATGTAAATATTCATGATTTTAATATAGCTATTGATAAACAATATTTTCATGTCAATCCTCTACAATGTGAATTACATAGAATATGAATGAGTTGTTTGAATATCTCAATACCTAGTTTGAGAAAACGAACCTCTACAGTTCAACATTCTACACTTTTGGGAATACCTCTCCAACTAGTTGCCCCTTGGGGGTTAATAAGACCTTTCAGATAAAAAATGATAAAATCATACAAAGAGATTTGCAAGAGTTTATAATAAGAAACTTCATAAACATAACCCATGATTTTACTTTTCTCAAACATGTAAAATAAGTATATTATAGTTTAAAATGTTTTTTTTTTCTTATTATTATATATGATTGCACACATTATTAAGTATTATCTAAAAATTTACAATGTTTTCTAATATTGTGAAAGATTTACCAAGACTATAATGTTTTATAATTCATTGAAAGATTCCCCAAAAAATTATACCTGCATATTAGATTATTGATAAAATAGCCTATACTTTTTCCTATGTACCATCGGGATTCGCCCATTTATTATACATATAACTTTTGGGGGGTTTGTTAAAATTTCCACTGGTTCACTCATGGAAGTTTCCAGCCAGTGAGCCTACTTCAGGTGCCTTGGAAGAGGTTTTCACTTGGAGTTCTTTATTTATTTCTTTAATTTTTCTTCAAACTTACCAATTACCTCATAGAGGTTTTTAGCTAGTGAGCCCACCTCAAGTTCCTCAAAGGAGGTTTTCACTTGACGTTTCTTTTCTTTTTTTTTCATTTTCTTTTTTTGTCTCTTTTTTTATTTCTTGTTGGTAAGGGAATAGATGGATTGGGATATCTAATTCTATCAATCAGATTAATTTTCTTATGAATCATCCCTAGAGAGGGACTTATTTTAAATATTTAACTAATATCCATTCACTAGAAGTGGTATTTGTTCCTCATCTATAGTCTTGATTTTGACAGAGTCGTTATCATAACACTTCTCCACTAGCAAGGCCCTAACCATCTAGTCAATATTTTTCCTTTGAAATCCTTAAGCCCAGGGTCATTCAAGAGGGATTAATCACCCTCTTGGAAGGCTCTAGTTTTAATGTATTTTCTATGCCATACTTTTCTCTGTAGTTGGAATACCTCAATGTGTAACAATGCTTGCATTTTATACTCATCTAATGCATTCAATTATTGTATCTTATAAGCATGTGCTTTGGTCAAATCAATGTCAAGATAGAATTCCATACTTAGTGTGTTGTACTCAAATTTAGTTAATAGTAGAGCCTTATTCTCATAGACTATCTCATATGGGGTGAAACAAGTGGTGGTTTTCAAAGTAGTGTTGTATGTTTAAGTGGTTTAGCAAGCCTTTCTTCCCAATCCTTTTTGTTTACATTTATCACTTTGGTAAGAGTGTTATTTAATGCCTTGTTAGTGACTTCTACTTACCCATTTTCTTAGGGGCAATATGGAGTAGACTTTTGATGATGAATGTGGTGTTGCTTCATTATTCCTTCAATCACATTAGAGGTGAACTGGGATACTTTCCCTCACACCTGTTCTCTTGGAATGCCAAACTTGGATAAGATATTTTCCCTTAATAATTAAACCAATTTATATTCTATTGTTTCCTTCGTGGCATTCACTTTAACCCATTTGGTCTGTTAATCAATGCATACAATGATGTACGTTTTATGTTTAAATGGGGTATCAAAATGGACAATGAATACCCTAATCCATTTCTCAAATGGATAAAAATACACTTGATATTGAAAGGGAATTTCATCCTACCGAGTAGGTTCTCGCTTCCTCTGGCACTCATCAAATTGTGTAATGCATCTATGGTAATCTTTGTGAAGGGTTGGCCAAAAGTATCTTGCTTGCAGGATTTTCTAAGTTGTCCTCCTTGTAGAAAAATGACCCCCATATTGTCCACCATGGAAAGCTAAGAGGATTTCATAGACTCATCCTCCCTCACACATCTTCTCAGAATTTGATCAAGGCCCAGCTTGAAGAGGTTTCCCCCAATCCAAGTATAGGAGGAGCCTTTTTTACAATCTTTCTCTTCTCCTTTGAAGATGGGTGAGGAGGGAATTTACCAATAGCTAAATAGTTGTAAAAGTTAGGAAACCATGGAGAAATAAGTGATATGGAAACAAGATGCTCATATGGGAGTTGGTCATCCAACATTTCTTCATCTGTAGACAAGGTTAGTATTGATTAGAAATCTACAATAATATTCTCTTTTCCTAATTTGTCAACAATAGTTAAGTCAAATTGTTGCAACAACAATAACTACTTGATTATGTGAGAATCCACATTTGGAATATTCATTAGATACTTGATTATTGCATAATCAGTATGCATGAATACTTGGTAACCAATGATGTAATGTCTAAACTTATTTTTAAAATGTGCATTAGTGAGGAAGTCTTTTTTAGTTACATTATAGTTTAGTTCAACATTGGACAGTTTTTTTCCAATGAAATAATTTGCATAGGGGAATTTACCTTCAAATTTTCTTAGAGATTCCCCAATTTCCTTTCGCTATGCATATGTATGAATGTGAAAGGGAAAGGTCAAATTTGTACCCTTGAGGATCTATCCATAAAAAACAACATCTTTGGTCAGAAATGAAAATAAAGGAGAATAAATTTTACTATAATCTTTTATAAGTCTTTGATAATATCTTGCAACTTAAGCAAGTATAATAACAAGATATTAAAACTATTATAAATCGATCGTCGAGACCACTCGCAATGTTATCTCATATCTTGATTGTTATTGCAAACATATTTCGAGAAATGCCTTGATCGCTATTTTCTCACAGGGTGGGAAAACCTATCATAACTCAGTTATCAAACCATAAGTGAGGAAAACCATCTCTAGATACTATCTGCGAATGCAAGTTGACTCATCATTGTTATTCAAGGAAAACCATGCCACCTGGAATAACCCGATGGTGGTTCGTAAGGGGGCATGCTATCACTCCTACAATATGCCTCTCGGTCTTGGGAGTTAACTTGTTTCTGTATGCTCGAGGAAGATGAGCTCTTAGCCAAGTAGAAGTAGTTTTAGGGCATACTCTAGGGCCAATTCCTTGATTACTATTGTAAACATATTTCAAAAAATATTTTTTAAATACTACAATTTCTCATTATAGGGAAGATTTTAATTTCACAACGAAATTATGGATAATTTTACGAAATAATATGAGACCTATCTTTCCACCTATTTGAAGTAAATGAACTTTTCAAATTTATGAATACAAATAATGTTCAAATTTATGAATACGAATAAGATTGGCAAATCTCCTTTTTCATGATATTAAATGTTAAATATAAGCTATAAAAAATAATTGTGGAGAATAAATCAAATTGTTGTAATGTTTTCAAATATTTGTATGGATGATTGATATAATAATTAATGAAATTATATAAATTAGATGGTTAATAAATGATAAAAGACACTTGAAACAATTACTTTACAAGACATCTCACATTACCATTTTTTTAAAACTAAAACCTAACTAAATAATTACTTTATTTTAAATTATTATTATGATTATTATTAATTATATCTATTTATTTTGGATTAGAGTTTCTAGAATTTTAATTTAATTATCAATAATTATGAGGCAGATGGTAGGGATTTAACCTCTACTAAATATTATATTCTAAAATATTCATAGTAGTATACACAAATCAAAGGATGAAATTTATCTCCAAAGTTGTCATGCTCTTGTTGCCTTTTTAATTACATTGATTAATTTTAAAAAATGTCATATAAACAAGTGTCATATGAGGTGAATTATGTTGTTTTTGGGCATGTGGTATTCATAAGCCATGGTATTCACCCAAGGTATTGTAACAAAACTTATTTATAGAGCTATATGAAGTGAGTTATGGTTTTTTGAGCGTGTGGTATTGATAAGTCATGATATTTGCCCACGATATTGTAACAAAGCTTATTTACAGATTAAGAATATCGACAATAAAGTAGGGATAAATCACCATGTTTCAAAATCTCGTTTTATGGTTTTTTAAATCTATATATGTTTAACCCATATATTAGAATATATGAGTTAAACATATATACATTAAAAAAAAAGCATAAAACAAAATTCTTAAACATGGAGATTTACCCCTACTTTACCATCGAGATTATTAATCTATAAATAGGCTTTGTTATAATACCGTGGTAAAATACCATGGCTTATCAATAACACATGCCTGAAAAACCATAACTCACTTCATATGACACTTTTGTATATGATATTTTTTAGAATTAATCAATTTATTAAAAAGATAGAAGTAGCATAACTACTTTGGAGATAAATCTCATCCTTTGATTTCTGTATACTACTATGAATATTTCATGTCCACTTTATGATGGAGATTGTTAACCAATGAATAAGATTTGTTACAATATCATGGAACAATACCATGACTTACTAATACCACATGCCAAAAATTCATAGCTCATGTTTATACCACTTTTTTTTAATTAATTAATTGAATTCAAAGGGAATAAATAAGTTTGAAATAAATCTTTACTTTTAATTTGTGATGACCACTAAAAAATATTCTAGAATATCCTATAAAGATTAAATTCCTAACTCATATTATTGTCCTCTTCTTCCATAGGATCATCATATTGATCTTCATTAATATTCACTCCATTTTCCTCAACTTCTAGAACATCATTTCTAGTACTACTACTTGGTGCATTAAGATCACAATACCTACAGGGATGCTTTGACTTTATAATAATTACAAACAATCATGTAAAATTAGTCTACTGAACAAATATTATAACAATATTTTTTATATATAAATATGATTAATATAAAAATATATATATAATGATTATAAATAGCTTACTGGTGGGCCCCAATATTGCACCAATAATGCTGCAACTCCTGGGACTCCCTTCTTTAATTTTATCAACCCGGTAGTTCGTCAAACTTGGAAGCGACGGTGCTGTATGCACAAGTACTAGCTCTTGTCGCAACTGTCACTTGGTCAGCTGGCACAAGTCCACTAGGGGCTTAAGCCAACTTCTATGAGCTATGAGAAGAAGCTTTTTAACTGATGGATGAAAGCCAAACTCAAAGGAAGCTAATCTACTTGCAGAAAGAAACTGAAAGCCAAAAAGAAACGCAAACCCTAGCAAACCCTAATTCTACTAGCTAGTCCTACTGATGCAAGAATGAGAATGCAAACTACTGAAAGAGATGCCATTAGTTCTATGAAGATAAAATACATGTTTCGAGACTACTTCTATCCTAAGAAAACATCTTTTTGTATTTTTGAATAAGTTGTTAGAATTATCATGCATGTGCTTTTAACTAGCTTCTGACTGTGCAGAGGTGGATTGGCGAGAGGAAATGCTTGCAAAAGGTTGGGAAGGTTTAAAGAGGGTCTAAGGAGTCCCTAACACCCTTCCTGAGAGTTTCAAAAAGTTTGGCTATCAAGAAACCTCATTTGTGAGCTTCTACAGGAAGTCTGCAAGGGTTCTACAAGATGTTTAGGAATTTCTACAAGATGTTGAGAAATTTCTACAGGATGTTTAAAAATTGGATTTTAGAGGATGGGTGAGTGAGGGAAGATGCATGAATGGATATGGAGGTGAAATAGGGGTGTGAAGAGGTCCAGGACTTGGGGAATGGAGCTGAGAAGTGGCAAGGATGGTGGGATTGGTTCAAGGAAGACTGAAGCAATGTTGCACAAAAATTAGGGTTTTGGGAGCAAATGGAAAACGTGAGGAAAGGATTCTAAGTAGACGGTGGAGTGGATGGTGCTGATGGATAATAAGCAGATGAAGAAGTGGCACAGGTGCTCTGCAAGTCATTTTTCCAATCTAAACCAACAAAGACTTCTAAATTCAAAGACGTAGTTACGTTGACCTAATATGCTCGCTGCCAGTAAAGAGAATGAACAAAAGTGTGACCTGCATTGAAACCATGTATTTTATCTCATGCAACTAAGAAAACGAAAGTCTGAACTTGTAACCAACTTCTACACATGAAAATCAAACACTAGTGATTGCATGGCAAAGCAAAATCGGTGTTTTTGTGGGCAGCAAAGTCATCCTAGTCACAGCTCCTGATCCCACTGAGGGAGAGGTGAAACCACAGATGTTTGACGGCCCTTTTCTTGAAGATATTCACTATTACTAATCTATCAACTAAATCTGAACATGAAAATCTATTTTACTCATCAAAAACAACCTAAATAACAAAACACGATTTAAATCTAAATAACAGATTTTATTATAAGAATGCAGCAAAGACACAAAAAAGTAAACAGAGGAGGTACTGGGCGCTTGAGATGGCCCCAACCCCAAGAGATACAGCCTCCTAAGAGAGATTTAGAGCTGGTGCGAAGCTGGATTCATCTTTATTGATCAAAAGAAATGTTACATTCCAAAAATTGTCCACAAGGAGAACTGGCAAATGTGTTGAAAGCAAAGCTAATATACTGCCTAAAAATCGAACTACAAAATGACTAAAAAATGAATACAAAATGACTAACTATTGGCTAACCAAAATTACTAACTGAAATGAGTCCCTAAGCCCTCTTATTTATACAAATTGAGGACACCAACAGTCCTCCTAAACTTTAGGGACTCGGCTGCCCAAAACTTGTAGTTAACAGCAGTCCTACTTGACTTGCTTGGCTACCTTTGTAATAATTGATTTTGTGGTCCTTGAACTCCGAGCTAATGGTGGATAATTCGAGGTAAGGGCCCATAAATGAAGGGGACACCTTCCTACAAATACTCTCCCTTGTTCTCCCACGAATTTGGCTGCCAAGTGCTCATTAAAACCTTCAATTTTGTCTCCAAATTGACCAAAAAGGCTACACAAAGCACACATTAACTTGTTGCATAATGACTAACCCAATTCACTCTATTAGCATAAATATAATAAAAAACATGCAATAAAGTAATGAGAATGGTGGATTAAGTCGAATTAGGAGGTTGAATGAGCCCAAATAATTATCCATTTTGGGGGCTCATCACTTACCACCAAATCATATTCACTTCCCTCTTCAATGTTTTCATTCTTCCTACAATGTCTATCAGTTGTAACATATGGAATTTTCCACACATGTGTGCACCAACAAAGAGTGCAAGGGAAATAACATTTTCCATCATCGATCCCTAGCTGATTAGTTCCGCATTCACTTTTTTTGACATTCTTCCTAGCCACACAAAAATTATGTGATGCTTATGTTATGAAACCAAGTGACTCTATAACTAGATCTAATATTATATTTTAGTAATGCAATATATATATATATATATATATATTATATATATATATATTTATATATTTCCTTATGGCCTATTAATTTATATATAGGATATTAATATAAATTTGTAATATATATTATGTAATCTAATTAATTTTATTGACCATTAATATTAGTTTTATACAACAAAATATGTTTTCTCAATGCCATTAATATATAATGAAAAATCCATTTTTCACTCTCAAAAAATACCTTACAACTGTTAGACAACATTTTGTCATTGTCCATGTACTCCCCATTCCTTCATCTTGGAGGACCTCCACAATGAACCCCACATGATTTTCCTTCATGAAGAAACTCCCATTATGTTCCTCTTCATGAGTAGATCATTTCCCTTTTGCACCATTTCCCCTGAAACTTTTGTTTTTCCCAGTTTACATGACTCGCACTAATGGCCTTTGCCTCCACTGCGCTGATGTGCAGAGATTAGCACTATTAACCACGTCAATCAGTGTGATTGATCTGTGTTGCAGCCATGCCAATCTTGTTATGGAAAGTTTTTTAAATTAGAGCCAAAGGTTCCTACTCTAGAAGCTCCATAATGGAAGTCTGGTAAATGGTTTGACCAGATGGGGTCGAGAATGACAGTTTGGGCTCCTTTCCCCTATAATGATGGAACTACCTCAAGGGATAAGTCCTTCTCCCATGAGAAGAGGATCCATCTCCCATCTATATTTCCTATATAAACATCTCTTCTTCCCAAGCACAAGCTACTTAGAGTGTTGGCTGAGCATGAGTATACTATTTTGATTAGACAAGCAAGCTATTACTAGTTGTAGCCATCTAGTTGTGTGAGGGAGAAGTGTGTTTGGGTTTGGAGTTAATTCTAAAGGGAAAAGCCTTTAAACTATTGTTGTTTGAAGCCATCATGGAATGCTAGCAGAAGTGTGTGGGAACCTGGTCTTGTTGGAGGAAGACTGCGATGTCAAGTTGAATGGTTGTAATCTTTCTTTGATATTAATATATGCAGCTATCGATTGATTTCCTACATGTTTTGTAACAATACATATTAGTGTCTTGATGCTTCTCGACTCATTAAGTAGGTTGAATTGCAATTTGTCCATTATTATGTTTGTGTGGTGTTGTTGTTTACTTGTTTCAGGAGCTTGAAGAAGGAAGCATGAGATTTCTAGAGCAAGAAAGCGAGGACATCATCAAACATGATAAGCGACCAAGAGGTATGCCCTCTAAATTGATTCTAGCAGAAGGAAATGATCCATAGAATGTATCTGTTTTGGCTAGACCCATTATTGGGTTAGAGGAATTCGTTCGTGTCCACACTTATAACTTTACTTCACCACAAATTGGTGACTCCACTGAGTAGATCCCATCTTTTGTTTGTTTTGGATTTCATGATTTTGTGATAACTTTGCTAGTTTCACATTTTTCGTTTGGTTATGTTTCTTTTCTCTTGTTTACTGGCCTAAGTCTAAAATTCATAGTAGCAGATCTGGTCCCTGTTTTGATTTTTTTTTTTAATTTTTCCTCATTTCCCTCAGACAACGCATTTAAGAGGCTAATAATCGTGTTGACTAGCATGAATTGCGGAGGAATAGTCGCACCGACCTGCCTCTAGTACTTGTTGTCAGTTAGGTAGTCACACTGATCTCTGTAAGTGAAGATTAGGGCTAGACCCCAATCTTGGCCAGTGTGTTATGCTCTTGTGTTTTTGAACTTGTGAACCCTTTTGACTGTTTTCTCCCTAATTAGGAAGCCACTTTTCATTTGGTTTTGCTTGCTTGTTGGCTTGTCATATTGCTGTTTGATTGGTCGAGTCATTGAATGGCTAGCGACACTAGGACATCTAGCTAGTCATCCATTCAGCAACTTGTGGACTCATCAAGTCCAGTTGTGGGTGTGTTTGCTCCTTGCATTTGTTTTTTGGTCCCTTTTACGTCTTTAACCTGTTTCTGCATGAGTTTGAAAAGGTTTTGTTCACTAGTTTGAACGTCTTTTCCAGGCATAGATTACATTGTCGGTCTTGTTTTTGGTAAAGTCGGTGTTTCATTGATCTGAATGAACTTCTCTTTTCATGTTTGCATCTTCTTTAAGAGCTCATAGTCTCAAATTTTTTTTTATTGAAATATTGTATGCAAAAAGTTTGTTTTGTTGCTTCATAAGAAAATATGAAATTCTAGCTTGTTGCATCATTATTATTTGCATCTCTTAAAAAACTAGAATTGCATCAACATTTGAAATAAGAAGAGAAATTTTTTCATTTCAAAAGGACTAATAGATAAGTTCTTGTCAAGAAATTAGGAATTGGAATGCATTTTTCATTAGTTTATTTTTTGAAAAAGTGATGTAGTGAAAGATCATTTCGTTTTCAGTTGCTTGATTGTTTGCATTTGATTGAGTAGTTTCTACCCTCTCTAGTGTAATCATTTCATCGAATTGAAAGGGTCTTGTCTCATTTAGTTGCATTTTAGGTTTTTCGAGTAGCATCGCTAAGACCTGAAAACTGAAACTTAACTAACGATCAACTCTAAAATGAATTCAATTAACCCAAGGTGCATTTGACATTGATGATCATATCTAGAAGGTCTAGGCTAGAGACGTGTTCCAGCGTCTGTAAACCTAGAAATTGTCATTAGCTTCAGCATTAGGCAATGCTAGAATGGATTTGTGCTCCTCGTACCATTGAGTATATAACGAGAGACCCACTAGGCTGCAATCCTTTTATCCGTAGGAAGCAGAGTCATCTGCCTTGCGAGCGTGATACATCGAACACAACATTTAAGGAGATTGCCTGCTCGTACTTCTTGGTTCACCAGGAGGTATTCTGCAGTTCACGGTTGCCTAGTAACCCTGTTTACCTAGATCATCCAGAGTAGTCATTTGATATTTTTTAGTCATTAAACTTAAAATATCATCCGAGCACTTGTCCTTTCAAGCTCGTTTCCAATTGAAAGTGATAGAGTCATATTTGTTTCTTTCTCGACTCTTTAAAAATGAAATAACATCAGTGTTTTATGTGTCTTAAAAATTGACTACCCATGATCCAAAACATCCTGTTAGTTTTTTTTACCAAACTGTGAGTTCCCTTAAAAGGACATTTTAAGGCCTTGAAGTTACTTGTTCTATTGACTAAGACAAGGTTATTGTTGGGTTGTGTTATATTCTTTCCACATAGTTAATAGGGGGCTTGAGGGGTACCCGTAACCCCACTTTATGGGGTCCGGGGCAGCACCCCGGAAAATTTTGGTTTTTGACCCTATGTTAGGTTGGGCGGACCAACCTATGTTTTTGTGCATGATTTTCACACATGTTTTTTGGATGTGATGGTTTTCGGTTCATGGTTTTGGACGCGATGGTTATAGTCCATGGTATTGGATGTTTCGGCATGTATAAATATGTATTGTAACAATGAAAGGAACATAATGAAAAATCGAGCTGGTAGTCTCGGTTTTAGGATCCAATGGGAAATCTCTGTGTATACGTGTTTTATGTGTTATGCTATCACATTTTTATTTTTCGTGTGATTTAGAATTTGTATGCAGGTAATTTCTATATGGGGTTAAAACCAACATTTGGTATCAGAGTTGTTTTGGCTTCAAGGGGATGCCTTTGTTGCTGAGGGGTTTCGCTTGGGCCTGTGGTAGACCTTGTTCAGTGGGAGATCTGCGAGATCGTTTTTGGTGGTGAAAGAAGATGGCGAGCAGTGGAAAGATAGAGATTGAGAAGTTCAATGGTCAGAGTTTTGACTTGTGGAAACTCAAGATGGAGGATCTGTTGGTGGATAAAGATTAGTGGATCGCGGTAGATCCTGGTACTAAACCAACGGGAGTAACCAATGAAGAATGGAAGAAGTTGGATCGGAAGGCAAAGAGCACAATATGATTGTGTGTCTCAGATTCAGTATTGTTGAATGTATCAGGGGAAGCTACAGCGAAGGCTTTATAGGACAAGTTAGGGACTTTGTACCAATCTAAGTCTATGGTGAATAAACTGTTCCTATGGAAAAAGCCTTATAACCTGAGGATGAAAGATGGAGACTCGGTGACAGAGCATTTGAATGTGTTTAATACTGTGGTAAGTCAGATATCATCTGTTCATATTAAAATTTCAGATGAAGATAAGTGCATCAGTTTGTTGTGTTCTCTACCAGATTCATGGGATAGTCTGGTTATTGCAATAGGTAGCAATGCAACTGCATTGCAGTTTGATGAAATAGTCTCAGCCTTGCTGATGGAGGAGATGAGATGGAAAAATATGTACAACCAGAATGGTGATGCCTTGTCTGTACGAGGACGGTCCTGGAACAGAAACAAAAATAAGTCATCGAGTGGGAGATCTAAATCTAGAGGGAGATCTAAATCTCCAGGAAAACCTACAAAGGTGGTGTGCTGGGAATGCGGAAAGAAAGGGCACTTCATAAGGGAGTGTAAATCTAAAGCTCCTGATAAAGGAAAGGGATCTGATGATGCTCCTTTTGCACAGGCGAAAACCACCTCAGGTGAAGGTGGGGATGTGTACTTGGCTTCTTCAAGTACACATGTAGATCATGAGGCATGGTTGATTGACTCATGTGCATCCTTTCACTTCACTCCCTATAGAGAGTGATTCTGTGAGTATGAGAAATATGATGGTGGTGATGTCTTCTTAGGAGATGATAGGAAGGCTAGAATCGTTGGTCGTGGAAAAGTAAAGTTGAAGATGCAAGGTGGAAGGGTTAGAACCCTTCCATGTGTTCTGCATATTACTGCACTGGCTAGAAATATGATTTCTGTAAGCAAGTTGGATGATGCAGGTGTAAAGGCAGTGTTCGAGAAGGATACCTGCAAGATGGTTTGAGGAGCACTGGTATTGATGCGGGGAGTTTAGATTGGAACTCTATACAAGCTGCAAGGTAGCACTGTTGTTGATGGGTGCAATAGTTCTATGGTTCCCAAAAATGGAGCAGAAAATCTAGTGGTCTTTGGAGAGAAGACCATGCTGTGGCATCAAAGGCTTGGACATATTGGAGAGAAGGGCATTCGAATACTTCATGGTAAAGGTATGGTAGAAGGTATGCATAATAGCTCTCTAGATTTTGATTTCTATGAAAATTGTGTATATGGGAAGCAGAATCGGGTGAGTTTCCCCTCTGGTGGTAAGAGGACGAAACAGATATTAGAGCTTGTGCACAGTGATGTGTTTGGACTTGTGAAGGTTCCATCACTGGGTAAGTCTGTGTACTATGTATCATTTATAGATGACTTCTCAAGGAATACATGGATATATTTCCTTAAGAAGAAATCTGAAGTCTTTGATAGGTTTAAAGAATTTAAGACTCTGGTGGAAAATCAGATAGAGAGGAAGATAAAGGTGCTGAGGACAGATAATGGTGGAGAATTTTGAAACAAGGAATTTGAAGAATTCTGTAAGAAGTGTGGTATAGCACGGCAGAAGACTACTCCATATACACCTCAACAAAATGGAGTCGCAGAAAGAATGAACAAAATGTTGATGGAAAGGGCAAGAAGCATGCTCAGTGGTGTTGGGTTAGGACAAGAATTCTGGGTAGAAGCGGTGGATACTGCATGTTACTTGGTCAACAGGTCACCTTCATCAGCGTTGGAGGATAAGACTCCACAAGAAGTATGGACTGGTAAGAAACCCTCTCTTTCACATCTAAGGGTATTTGGATGTGATGCATATGTACATGTTTCAAAGGAGAACCGAACCAAGTTGGATAGTAAATCTGAAAAGTGCATCTTTATTGGGTATAAGGATGGTTTAAAGGGTTATAAACTTTGGAACCCAGTCACACGAAGGTTGTGTACAATCGAGATGTGGTGTTCAGAGAGGTGAAAGATGTTATTAAACATGAAGTCCAACCAAAGGACCCTGTGAAGATAGAGTTTGAACTAAAGGAGGAAGAATCAGACTCTGTAGCAGAGGAGGAATCAGAAGATGAAGAGCCACAAACTCTGACTGTGAGAATATCAGCTCGAGAAAGAAGGCAGCCAGAAAGGTATAGTCCCTCTGCTTTCTGTTCAAACTTTGCTTTGTCTATTACTGATGATGATCCCAGAACTGTGAAGGAAGCAGTGGATTCAGAGGATGGAAAACTCTGGAAAGAGGCCATGGTTGATGAAATGGCATCTTTGCACAAAAATGAGGCTTGGGATCTGTTGGAGTTGCCGGCTGGAAGGAAACCCATTGGCAGCAAATGGGTGTTCAAGAAGAAGACAAATGCAGAAGGGAAGG